>CAUYRH010003090.1:0-22996 GCA_963574655.1 Perodicticus potto
GTGGCAGGTGCCTGTAGTCCCAGCTACTTGGGAGGCGGAGGCAGGAGACTCGATTGAGCCCAGGAATCGGAGGTTGCTGTGAGCTGTAATGCACGGCACTCTATCCAGGGTGACAGCTTGAGGCTCTGTCTCAAAAAAAAAAAAACCAAAAAAAAAACTCTGTTTAAAATATAAACATATAAAGCATAGATCCCTGAGAATTTTTTATGACTTCTATTGTTTCAGGTATCTGTGCTTCACTAACTGGTAGCAACATTTTTGTCCTCCAAATAAAAAGTTCCTTGCCATTTTCTCCATGGTTGTAGGGACACTGTTTTTTTTTACAAGAGATTTCATTCCCCAAGTAATTTCGGGAATCCAAAGCACCACAGTTTTGGTAATTTTTTTTTTTTTGATTGTTGTTCATTGATGTCAAGTGGAGATAATTATAGGATTCTCTAACATTTCAACATAGATACTTTTTCATCTAAAACATTGTGGCCTCACCTAATGTGCATGATGTAATGTACATTTCAAAACTATTAAGAAATGAGTATAATTGTGATGGATGTGTTACTTAGTTCAATGTAAGCATTTCACATTGTATAACAAAGCAGTACCCTGAACCCCATAAATGCATCAATGTACAAAGTTATGATTTAATAAAAAATAATTAATTAAAAAATAAAAAATAAAAAAAGAAGTCCCCCAAGAAATAAAAATAAATAAATAAATAAAATAAGATAAAGCATTGTAGCCGTCTTCAAGACTATCAGTTGCCTCCTACGTTCCCACCTTGTGTATATAACAGCACTTTGAAATAAACTATCCCCAGTGCCAGTGGAACTAGACACCAACTACTGTACTTTAATCACATGTATTAGTATCACTTCTGCTAAGTGGGAAGGAAGATTTGCCTTTTTGTTACTCTTCCTTGGCAGCTTTCACAACCAGAGTACTTGAGCTTCAATGTGCCAGTAGTCAATGACGCATTGTTCTCAGTCCCTTTCACAGTCAGTTGTGTACACTGTAATCTCGATTTTACAAAGTGCAGCTCAAGTCATAACATTTCGGTCTTTATGGCCAAAACCCCAGTAGTGGTTGAGTATAGATCTACTGCATCCTTTCAGAGCTGTGCTGGGAAAACTTAAATTCAGATACCTCCCATGACGTTTGAGGCCACCGATGGGTAAGGACGCCTGGCTTGCTCATAATTGCTCATAATCAAGTGAGGTGGAGTCTTCAGCTCTCAAAGCAAAGTTTTATGGTTGCTCCAGGTATTACAGATATAAATCTGAGGCCCCTCTTTTAATATGCAGGTGCTGCTACTTTTATGTAAAGGTGGGTTTTATACTGAAGCAGAGCTAACATTCATGGTGAATCTCAGACTTTGGCACTGAATCATGCGTTCAGTCCTTGTTTCTGCATCTCTCCCTAGAGTGAGTTTTTGCGCCATAGACCTTACAATTTATTCTCTGTCAGGGTATCCTGATCTATAAAACATGTTTTTATACATATAGACACCATCGTGAAAAGCCTTCTGTCCTTATCTTCTCTGTACTCCCCCTTCAAGAAGAGTCTCAGTTCTTACTTGAATATGTTCATCCGCTCAACAAATACATAGTCATTGTCTACAACACACCAGGAGGGAAATGACATAGACAGACTTGAAAGAGAGGAGAGGCAAAAGAATTGCAAACTCCTCTCACATTCCCTCTGGAGTGGGAATTGGTTATGGAATAATTAATTAAATATGCAAGAAATCACATGTCAGATGGTAATAAGTACTAAAGAGGAAAATTAAACGAGGAAGTAGTTGTAGTGGTAGGTTTTGCTAGGAATGAGGTTGGTTTTAATTTTACTTAAAGTGAGCAGGGATTGCCGGCAACTGAAGGACACACTGGAGCCAATAACGGAGAAATTCAGAAAATGAGCCCAGGCGTCTGAGTGGGATCAGCGCAGGCTTATCATGAAAAGGAAAAAAAAAGTAGATTCATCTACTCTAGATTAATATGGAACACAGAGGAAAATAGCAGACCCTGAAGAAACAAGATAAATAAAGAAAAAATGCTGACACATAAGGATATACCTTAACCTTTGCTGGCAAAGAATAAGGATATCTAGCTAAAGATATAAATCCTTAGTGAGAAGTGATTTAAAAATAACATAGGACTAATATTTATTTACATTTGAAAGCATTGGTACAATTTCTCTGCTTAATAAGCAGGATATATAATGCCTAAAGAGTAGAAGTCTTAGAGGAATTCAGTAATTTTCCATTAATTTATTGTTTTACATATAAGTTCTCAAACTTAGGAACTTTTGGCAATGGAAATCCAATAATAAATACATTGCAACTTGGCTGCATTAATGACACAGCTGGAAGAGAATACCATTTGACAACATCAGCTGATAATATTTTAAAGAATATGGTATGTCCAATTCAGCACACCTCTCTTGATTGGGGGTCTTATTGCTCATCCATCTCATATTTCCCAAGTATCTCACATGTGTAAGGTTTGTTGTAGCAGTGAACCAAACTACATCCTTACCTTCATAGGGTTTATGGGCTAATGCAGGCATACATGTAGACATGTGCCAGACATGAGAGCTATATATAAAAATAAATAAATACATCTGTTAGCCCTCTGGAAGGCCAAGGCTGGTGCATTGCTTGAACTCAGGAGTTCAAGACCAGCTTGAACAAGAGCAAGACCCTTGTCTCTACTAGAGTAGAAAAAGTAGCCCGTCGTTGTGGTGGGTGCCCGTCGTACCAGCTACTCGGGAGGCTGAGGCAGGAGGATCTTTTGAATCCAAGAGTTTGAGGTTTCTGGGAACTATGATGAGGCTATGGCATTCTATCCAGGGCAACAGAGTGAGACACTGTCAGAAATAATGCAAACAAACACAACTGGATAAGTAGCGAGAGGAGTATTTTAATGGGACAGTTATTTCGGATAGTGATCAAATATGTTTCAGTAATTAATGAGCCTCTTAATTAAATGGCTTTAAAAAACAAACAATTTTTCCTGTTTGTGTTGGCTGTTCACTCTGGCACCATGCTCTACTTACTGAAATCATTCAGAGACCCAGAGTGAAGGAGCAAGCACTATCTTTGATGTTGCTGGTCATTGTGCTAAAGAGCAAAGAACATTGTGGAGAAACTAGAATCAGAAAATGTGACACATCTCACTTTTATTTATAACTCATTGCCCCAAACAAGTCTCACTGCCTGCTCAACCACAGAGTAAACAAGAAGTCAAAAGACCTAAATATATTTTATTTGTTAGACAGTAGTAATGATCACCAAAGAAAGAATGTCAGATGAAGAACTCTCTGAAGAGGTGACATTTGAGATGAAACCTAAGTAAATTGAGGAAATAAAAGCTAGGGGACAGAATACTTCAGCAAAAAAAGATGGTAAGGAAGTTAAAGCATATTTAGTTTGTTCAAAAAGTAGTAAAGACTTCCTCAAAATAAAAAATGCAATTAATAAATAGTAAGAACATAAAATAGAAGCTAAAGGTAGAAAATAACAATTGCAAATTATATCTTGTAGAGGACATATATCAACAATAAAAAAGAACACTTACAAGTTAATAAAAAATACTGTAAACTAATACAACCTTTTTTGGAAAGAAGTACAGAGAACCCTCAAAGAACTCAAACTGTACCTCCCATTTGATCCTGCAATTCTATTACTGGATATCTACCCTGAAGAAAAAAAAAAAAAAACCCTTTTACCATAAGGACACTTGTCTGAGACTATTTATTGCAGCTCAATTTACAATTGCCACATTGTAGAAACAGCCTAGATGCCCACCAACACAGGAATGAATTAACAAGCTGTGGTATATGTATACCACAGAATACTATTCAGCCATTAAAAAAGATGGAGACTTTACATCTTTTTTATTAACCTGGATGAAAGTGGAGCACATTATTCTTAGTAAATCATCATAAAAATGGAGAGGCAAGAATCCTATGTACTCAATTCTGATATGAGGATGATTGATGACCTATTACATGGTGGGGGTGGGGGAAGGAGACAGCAGAGAGAGGGAAGGAAGGAAGGGGGTGGGGGGGTCATGGTGTGTGACACATCTTTTGGGGGTGAGACACAACTCTAAGAGGGACCTAATAAATGCAATCAATGTAACCTGGTTCTTTGTACCCTCAATGAATCCTCAACAACAAAAAAAAAAAAATAGAAAATTAGAAGCACAATTCTCAAAATCTGACCAAAACATTTAAGACACTTCATCAAAAAAAATATGCATAGCAACTGAATACATAAAAATATTTTAAACACAATGATTAAGGGATGCAAATTAAACTGTAAGATAATATCATAATCAGAAGAAAAGCTACAATTAAAATTGACAATATCAAGTATTGAAAGAATGTGGAGAAACCAAACTCTTATAAATAACTGGTGGAAATGTAAAATGATAAATCACCTTTCATAAACAGCTTGGCAGTTTATTAAAAATGTAAATATACACTTCTCATAGAACTCAATTATTTTATTCTCAATTATCTACCAAAGAAAATGAAAATATATATTTCTATACTAAGACATAGACATAAATATTCACAGCATCATTATTCAAAGCAGTCAACAATTAGAGAAAAACTAAATGACAAATAGTAAATGGATCCATGAAAGCAGTATATCTATGAAATGGAATAGTAGAGAGCAGTAAAAAGGAATGAGCTGCTGATAGTTGGTGCAACATACATAGGCCTCAAAAAACATTATCCTAACTGGAAAAAGCCAGACGCAAAAGCTTTCTTTGTATTGTATGATTTCATTTATGTTCAGTTACCACCAAGAAATGACAGATACAGAAAGCAAGTTAGTAACTTCTCAGAACTATGAGTAGGAAAAGAAATTGACTGTAAATTGGCATAAGATACTTTGTTTGGAATAAAGGAGGTGTTCTAAGAATAGACAAGGTTGATAGTTGCAGAATGGTATAAATTTGCTAGAGCAAATGCACTCTTACAATGAATGGATTTTAGGGTATGAAATGTATGCTTTAGTAAAGCATTTTTTTAAAAAGAAAAAAGAAAAGAAACAGTGAAGCAGCTAGTGTGGCTTACCTAGAGAAGAGAAGGGTAAGACCCCAGTAAGGTTACAAGTGCAGTCAGCATCAGCAGCCCCATGGCATCATCATTAAAGTCTTTACACGAGAGTTTGGACTTCATAAGTTTATGAGAAGTTGATGGACTGTTTCGAATGTTAGAGAGTTGGAATTAATTTCTGTATGTAAAGAATGCTCTAGGTTAACATCTTATTTAAGATAACATTGAAGACAATTAATTAAAATGCTTTTACAGTTCAGACAAAAAAATATGGAAATCAGATAAAAAATGGTAAACCAGAGGTGGCAAAAAGTAGTCTGCTCTGGAATGAGTTGGAAAGCAGAGCTAGCAAGATTAGTTAATGGATGAGATTGGGTTGATACAGGACATTTGGTGCCCCAGCCAGCTTAGCGGAGCTGAGCCTCCACGGGCTGGATGATAGGCAAGGGGGGTGGCTCCAACCCCCACCGAAGGCTCTAATAACCAAAAAGGCCGGACAACTGCTGAGGGGACACCGGCGCTTTGGTGTGTCCTTCACTTTACACTTAGGACTAAATATGGAACCCCCATTTCTTATGCCTAGATCACCAAGACCAAGAACCTGAAATTCCGGTATCAGGGTTACTGGCTTTTTGTCATTTTTATTAACAAGTAATGTGAACAAAAACTTCCTCATCCCCATGACCTGCTGCTCAGGTGTAAGCACAACTCTACCTTGAAACTTAAATCTTAACCTTAAGGCTTAGGGTTAAGGGAGTAGTCACTGGTGGGATGTGGATCATGGAAGTTTGATGCTAATACATTTTAGAAATTAAAAACAAAGAATAACATCACTTTTTTTGTTTTTCTTGTGATTCTTCTTAAAGGTATCACAAAGCTGCATCAAAATGACCACGCCAAGTTTCTTTGTTCACCTTTCTTAAAATGATATGTTTTTATTTGAGGCTGTAAAAAATTACTACAGGCCTTCATGATAACCATCCAAAACAATTGAACAGAATTAGGCCAATGGACCTCAATTCTTATGACATATAAAAATGTAATTTGGGTTAACAGTTTAATGCTCAAATAAATAAAATAAAAACTCTCTACACATTTCTGAATGCAATTTCCCTTCTCAAATCTGAAGTAAGATTTTCTATTATGATAATGCACCTTATTTCTGAAGAATAATTTCAGAGTAATTTTAGTAATTAAATATATTGGATGGTAATTTTGAAAATTGCATGTGTGAAGAAAATAGGTATAACAATTTGTCTTTGCTTTTTATAGGTTGAACTTACATAACTAAACATAAAATAGATAAATTTTGAAGGAACAAAGAATTTATAGAAAAGCTAATTGTAGAATGGTTTGAAGTATTTTCACATTAAAGTTTTTTTTTTTTAAATAATTTCTCCTATCAGGAAATCAAGGTGATAGAATAGTTTTTGTTACCAACAATGATGGTAAGAAATTTTATTTAAAAGTTTTTTTCCTAAGATTTAAAAAGTTATTTAAAACTTTTTTCCTAAGTTCCTTTTTTCCTGACATTATAAACCCCACATCTAAAGGCTCAATTATTTATTTTTGTTTATAGTCTATATAGTAAATGTTAGGAGTCTCTTTTATGACTCTTCAAAGAGTTAGTCTCGTTTTCTTTCTGGAATACAAATTCCGTTCACCGAAGCAAAGTGATTGTCCCCATGCAATGCTTCTGATTATTTTGATTTTCCTATAAACAACTAATTTTGGAAACCCCTTAGTAAGAATAGTTTCATAGCAAAACAAAACAAAACAAACAAACAAAAAATACCCCTCTCTGGAGTAACAGATAAACTTCAATATCTTAGTGGCAAAAAGTAACAAAGGTTTGGTTCTTACTCATGTAAATATCACATAATGTTAGTGACTGAGAAGCTGTCTTCTGGTTGTTGTTTTGTTAAGCCAACCCTTTCCCTTGCGTCTGTCATGTTCAGCTCATGATTTTCTTCCCGCATGTCCACATTAAACTGAGGAATGCTGGGAAAGATTATGTGGGAACTTGCATGAACGGTTTATTGGGGCCAAAGTGGGAAAAGGTACATGTCCAGTTAATTTCCTCTCCATGACTTGTCAGAGCTTACTCATATGGTCACAAATAATAACAAGTGTGCCCTTTTTTGGTACAAAAATAAGAGGAAATGAGGTTAGTGAGCAGCCAGAAGTTTCAGCCACTGAAAAATACACTAAAGAAGCTATCAAGCTTCTATCAAGAAGCTATACATTATTTTTAGTTATCTAGAGGAAAAATAATTCTCATTTAAAAATCACCGTGTTCAATACTTATGTAATGTCCAGGCCAGGATGTGATTCTTTCATCCGATCATTTATTTCTGGTCATTAAAAAAATAATAGTTTTATTAATGTATAACTCAATACTATAAATTCACCTTTTTATAGTATAAATTGGTGGGGTGTTGTGTCTTCATAAAGTGTATAGCCCACACCATCTCTAATTCCAGAACCCTTCATTGCCGCCAAAGCAACTCCTTATACATTATCTGCAGCTCCTCCCTCTCCCTTTCTATCGGCTGCTGGAAACTACTAATTTATAATACTTCCTGCATCTATGGAATTGCTTTTTCTCAATATGTCTTATATGTTGCATCATAACTATATGTGGAGATTTGCGTGAGCTCCTTTCATCAGCATAACCTTTCCAAGTTTGTTTCATGATGTGGCGTGTCTTCATACAACATTTCTCCATAGGCTGAATAATATTCCATTATTGGATATTGCTACTCAAGTGTTTGGGTGAACATAAATTTTTCATTTTTCTTGGATACCGACATAGGAGTGGAACTACTTGATAGTATGGCAACTCTTCATGAGTAAGTTCAGGAACCTCCATGCTGTTTTCCAAAGTTGGTGCAAGATTTTGCATACCCACGATCAATGAATGAAGGTCCCAATTCCTGCACAGCTCCAAAACTTGTCATTTCATTGTGATAGTCGTCTGTTGGGGGAGGGAATAGTGGTATCTTGGGGTGGCTGTGATTTGCATTACCCTAATGGCCAATGATGTATAGTGTCTTTTCATGTGTTAATTAATTATTTACATATCTTTTTAAGAGAAATGTCTACATCAGGGGTCCTCAAACTACGGCCCATGGGCCACATGAGTTGGTGTGAATTGTATTTGATCCCATTTTGATTTTTACTTCAAAATAAGATATGTGCAGTGTGCATAGGAATTTGTTCATAGTTTTTTTTTTTAAAATTATAGTCTGGCCCTCCAACAGTCTGAGGGACAGTGAATTGGCCCCCTGTTTAAAAAGTTTGAGGACGCCTGGTACATCTTTCCCACATTAAAAAAATTGGGGGTTACCTATTTTTATTTTTAAGTGAATTTTTAAAAAATATTCTGGATAAAAAGTCTTTGTCAGATAGATGATTTACAGGTATTTTCATCTGTTCTGTGGTTCATCTTTTCATTTTCTGAATAGTGTCTTTTGAAGCACCAGTTTTTTTTTAAATTTGATTTAGTCCAATTTCTCTAAGTTGTCTTTTCTCACTTGTGAGTTTTGTGTCACAGCTAAAAAACCATTACTTGATTCAAGGTGGGAGAAAATTTAATAAGATGTCAACTTTTAAGAGTTGAGGCTTGGCACCTGTAGCTCAGTGAGTAGGGCTCAAGCGACATACATTGAGGCTGACAGGTTCGAGCCCTGCCCAGGCCTGCTAAATAATAATGACAACTGCAACTAAAAAATAGCCAGTCATTGTGGTGGGCACCTGTAGTTCCAGCTACTTGGTAGGCTGAGGCAAGAGAATAGCTTAAGCCCAAGAGTTTGAGGTTGCTGTAAGCTGTGATGCCACAGCACTCTACCAAAGGGGGACATAGTGAGACTCTGTCTCAAAAAAGAAAAAAATAAAAGAGTTCTATTGTTTTAGTTTCCATTTATGTCTTGGACTAATTCTAAGTTAAATTTCATTTAAAGTCTGAAGTAAATAAAGGCCCAACTTAATTCTTTTGCATGTGGGTGTCCAGTTGTCTCAGCACTATTAGTTCAAAAGATTATCTTTCTCCAGTGAAGGGTTTTGGAATTTTGTTGGAAATCAACTGAACATAAATTTAAGCATTTATTCATATACACTTAATTTTAATTTTTAATGTGTCTATCATTTTCTCAGTATCACGAAGTGTAGTTTACTGTAGCTTTGCTGTTAGCTTTTCAAATAAGGACATGTGAGCATTTTACATCCTTTCTTCTTTTTTAAGATTGTTTTGACTATTTGGAATTTCTTGTATTACTATGTGAACTTTAGGATTAGGTTGTCAACTACTGCAAAATATTAGCTGGAATTTTGATAGTAACTATGTTGAATCTGTATATTAATTTGGGAAGTAATGTCAACATGACAATATTAAGTCTTCTGTACATGAAATGAGATGTCTTTAATTTTGGTCTTCTTTAATTACTTTTAGCAGTGTTTTGCAGTTTTTAGTGTAGTATCTTTTTTTTTACTTTTATTAAATTTATTCCTATGAATTTCATTCTTTTAGATGCTATCATAAATGCAATTTTTTTTAAATTTTATTTTGATTGTTCCTTGATAGAATGTAGAAAAGCAATGAACAATTGTGCATTGATTTTTTTTTTTTTTCAGACAGAGGCTCAAGCTGTGACCCTGGATAGAGTGCTGTGGCATCACAGCTCACAGCAGCCTCCAATTCCTGGGCTCAAGAGAGTCTCTTGCCTCTGCCTCCCAAGTAGCTGGGACTACAGGCGCCCGGCACAGCGCCTGGCCATTTTTTGGTTGCAGCCATCATTGTTGTTTGGCTGCCTGGGCTGGATGCAAACCTGCCAGCTCAGGTGTACATGGCTGGCACCTTAGCCTGTTGAGCCACAGGCGCCGAGCCTGTGCATTGATCTTGTATTCTTCAACCTTGATAAACTCATAACTAATTCTAATATTTTGGGTGTGTGTGTGTGTATTCCTTAGAATTTTTTTTATACAAGATCATGGCATTTACGTGTAGAGATCCTTTTACTATGTCTTTTCCAATAAATATGCCTTTTTTGCACAATTTTCTTGATTAGAACATTTTTGAATGGAAGTGGTGACAGCAAACATCCTTATCTAGGTCCCAATTTTAGGGGATAGTTTGTGAGTTTTCTGTAGATGGTCTTTATTTGTTTATAGAATTTCTTTTGCAGTCCTAATTAGTTAAGCAATTTTAGAATTTTTTTCTAATCATTTGTTTTATATCGAAATGTCCTGGGAAGGACACATTTTGTTGTTGAGCTCTAAAAGGACATCAAACATGTAGTTCCCTTTTTAGAAGAATATACCTTTTAATATACAGTACTTTGTCTACTATAGGAAGAGTCAATAATCCTGTGGTAACATATCTCTATTCTGCCAATTTGTATGCTTAATTCACAGTGTCACAACATGCAATGTATTCTGTTTCTACCAAAAAATCAATCATGGCAGTTAAGAATTATTAACTATCTTGAGAATTGTTAATGACTATCCAGAGCACCTGTATGTGGCAGGAATGGTATAATTTAGCATTTAATTCTAGAAAAAAGTATTAAACATTGATGATTAGACAATAGCAAAGTATAGTAGATCAGACAAAAATATAAATTAAATAGGAGACATCACCCACAAATTTCAAAATACTACAAAAAGATTCAACTTGCCTTATGTTATGCATATCATTAGGTAATAGTTTTAGTTACCTCTTCATATACAGTTATCTATTTCTTTCCCATGAATACTGCTTACATAGTTTTATGTGGAATAGCTTTAGAATACCAATTAAAATATACTTGTTATACTTATACTTTATAAGCATTTAATAATTTGATGAATACAGTAGAAATATATAATATTGTATCTTTGTGCTTTATGAATCCACAGTATTTAAAGTATTTCAACAAAGGTATTATTCTTTCTTCACATAGCATGGATGCTGAGCTATGATTATCATGAAAGATGGGGATAATAAAAAACTTTATGAGTTTTTCATTAGAAAATATGTACTACAAAACATCTGCAATATATTAGGTAAATAAATAGATTACTATTTAGCTAACATGGCACCATTCCATTCTATTGTAATGCAAGAAATAACAATTAAAAATATGCCTCAGAAACCTAATCACATTGATTTCATCTATCAGCTTAAGTGACAACGTCCCACATGTGTTGTTTAGTGACAAAAATTCATTGGTTAAAGCTCATTTCATTAAAAATGACAAAACCTAAATGTTTCTATCCTAAATAAAATGAATTTGTTGACTCACACATTTGGAAAGTTTCAGCCATGATGTTGGCCATGGAAGAGTTTAAGTAGTTAAAAAAATATCTTTCAATAAATGAAGATTCTTTTCATAAATCTGTATGAGACATTCTAGGCAGGTCCTTCCAAAGTGTTAGCACTAGTACCTACCTTTGTTCAGAAAACATATTATTTTTTCAGCTATTGGTCTTGGCAGAAAGAAAAAAAAAATGTTCCCCCAGCAACTGCCTTAATTTGGGTTATCTACCAATTCCATCTTAATCAACATAGCCAGTGAATTAGAGTAATTTGATTGATGAGGTTTAAGCCACATAATCTGTACAGATTTTACTGACATAAAAATACGAAGGGATAATTCCCCCAAAGAAGATCTCTATAATACAAAAAAAGAGAGAGACAGAGAAATAAAGAAAATGGATGACCATTGTTCTGTGAAGAGAAAGCAATTTGTACAATATTTTTGTTGCTGCTTTTCCAAGTCTTCAGATTTTAAAAACAGAAAATAAGATGATTTGTATTAACATTCTTGCTGAAGTCATATAGAAAATTTGACCAAATAATGAAGCGCGATCAAGTCCTGCTTCCAGGTATGGTAGATTGAGATCCCACCAGATGACCTTCCTCTGAAGAAAACAACTAACAACCTAGACATGATGTAGAAAGCAGCTCTCTGGAAGTAAGTGAGTGAGAATGGAGAAAGGAATTTAGAAAGAAAGTCGGCTGTCAGCAGACCAGCACAATGAAAAAAATTCTGAAGGAGGAATTCAGGATGCTAGATAAAAAACTAACTCCCTAACGTCAATGAAGAACGTTTGCAGAGGACTCCCCTCTCCCGTGTACACACTCTGGAGGAGGTACTGTGCTTCAGGTTTGATGTTCGATGATCATGGTCTGGAAATCCTTTAGAATTTTATCTTTGATTCTTTTGTTGTATGGAAGTCCTGGACACTTTGAGTACCGTATTAAATCAATGGAGAAAGGGCGGTCTCTTCAACAAATGTTGCTATACAATTTCACATCCACATGCAAACAAATGAACTTCAATCCTTACCTCACGTGATGTAAGATTGTTACCTCTAAGTCGATCATAGTCCAAAAGATAAAAGTTAAAATCAACTTTTAGAAGAAAACACAGGAAAAGGTATACTGATAGTCAAATCAGCAAAGATTTCTCTAACAGAAAGCACAACACCCCTCTCTTATAAGAGAGGAAAAGAAACATAAAAGGGAGCAGGACAAGTCGAAAGAAAATTGTAATACAGTAGATTTAAAGTCAAAATAAGTCAGTGATTACATGTCGGTGTATATCAGTGAGGCAAAAATGTGAAGTGGTAGAAAGGGAAAAAAATGACTATTTAGATTGTGTATGTGTAAAATCAAAAGCAATGTATAGGATAATTATTAGAATTAATAACAGTTTTACCACACTGGATACAAAGTCAAAGTATAGAAATCAACTCTGTATTTCCAGCAACAGCAGCAAACAGAAAATGAATTGTAAAGATGTTCTATAGTATAACATATAACAACCCTACAAATAATTCCAAATAAAGATCTTCAAGATTTCGTAGAAAATATTATAATAGGTTATTATAACATCAAAAAAGAAATTAAATGACAATCTAATGAAACAAAGGTATAAAGTGTACTGTTTCATACAGATTTAAATGATTTATCCTAAAAAGAAGTCAGTTATTCTCAATTTGGTCTATACTTTTAAAGAAGTTCTTATCAATAATGTGTGTAAATGGGGATGTGAGAGTGTGTATATATCTAAAGAACTGCATAAGTTAATGTTAAAATTAATATAAAAATTCTAAGTACAAGCAAAATACCACAAGAGAAAATAACCAAAAGAAAGAATACACTCTTTCAGATTTCAAGACTTCTTTTAAAGCTAAAATTATTTAGACAGTGTGGTGACAGGTTCAAGAAAATCTAATAGCAAGAAAGTCTAATAGTCTAAGTCTAATGCTGATTTTGTGAACAGACTCATAAATATTTGGACCTTTGATATATGAAGAAAAGGTAGCCTTTCAAACAAATGATCTGTGGGAAGTTAGAATATTCATATTTTAAATGGTGAAATGAAACATCTGACTCTTCTCGTTCACAGAAGTGAATTTCAAGTGGATTGAATATTTAAACAACTACTATGGGATAGTAATGGAGAACATGTTCATGTCTTCAAGGTAAGAAAATATTTCCCCCAAATTATCGAGAAAATTCTTACCACATCAACTATTCAAACATTGTTGTAAATTTCTGAAGTATGATAGATGATATTTGAAACATTTATAACTAACAAAAGATGCATATCAAGAATATATAAAGAATTAATACACAATACAAGAAAAATTGTACAGGTGGTGGAACAAGGAAATATGCAAGAGACTTGAAAAGGCACTAACAAAGCTAATTTCCAAATAGATTATATGTAACAGTATCCAACACAGTAACTAATCAGAACAATGGAAAATAAATCACAATAAAGTACTAGTAGGCCCTGTCTAACAATGACTAATGTTAGTAAGAATGACAATACTGATATTGGGAGTCAACGCCGAACCTTGACAACTCTTTTATACTGTTAGTAAGAGTGTGAATTTTTGGAATCACTTTGCACGACAGTTTAGTATCATATACTAACAGTGGAAATTATGTTTACCTATAATCCAGTAATTTTTTGCCAAGTATAGCAGAACAGAAATACGTGTGTTTGTGGCAAAAGATAAGTATGAGAATTTTTATGGCAGAATATTTTTTTTCTGATAGCTGGAAACAGAAAATTATCCAAACATTTATTATCATGTAAATAGCTGCATTTGTAGCAATGTAATTTGTTACATTTATGTAATGGAATTCTGTGTAGCAATGAAAATGAGGGATTCAGTTGGTTCACAGATATAAAATAAGCCAAAACTGCTAGATGCACACACACACACAAATACATGTTTGATTACATTTATAAAATTCAAAATACAGGTAAAATAGAATAGTAATGTTTAGAAACATAGAAGTGTGATTATCATTAAATTCAGGATAGTGGTGTACATTGGAGGAAAGGGAATAGTGTTTGGGATGAGGATAAGATACGTTAATGAGATACTGATGCTGGCTATTTTTATCTCTATTTTTTCTTTTTTATATTTTAGAACATTATGGGAGTACAAACATTTTGGTTACATGGATTGCTTTTTGTACTGTTTGACTCAAAATTATGTTAGTGTGCTCATCACCCAGGTGCCAGGCATTCTGTTAGGTGTGAATTTACCTGTACCCCCTGCTCCCTCCCACCTGCAGGCTTTCTCTTAGGCTTTGCTAAAATATGTGCACATGAGTGTTGATCAATTAGTTCCAGTGCAATAATGAGAACACGTGGTGTTTATTTTTCCTTTCTTGTGATACCTCACTTAGAAGAATGTTCTCCAGTTCCATCCAGCTTGTTACAAAAGACATTAGTTTACCCTGCTTTTTATGGCTGAGTAGTACTTCCAAGGATGCATATGCCACATTTCATTAATTCATTCATGCATTGATGGGCACTTGGGTTGATTTCATGTCTTTGTGATTGTGCTGCAATAAACATTAGAGTGCACATGTCATATTGATAAAATGACTTCGTTTTTGAGAATTCTGAATCAAATGGTAGATTTACCTTTAGTTCATTGAGGTATCTTTATATTATTTTTCATAGAGGTATTATGCAATCCCACTAGCAGTATATAAACGTCCCTTTCTCTCTGAATCCATGCCAGAATCTGTTGTTTGAGAACTTTTTGATAGTAGCCTTTCTCACTGAAGTTAGGTGATTGCACATTGTGGTTTTCTAATTTGCATTTCCTTGATGATTAGCGATGTTAAGCATTTTTTTCATATTTTCATTGGAAATTAGTCTATTTTCTTTAGAAGAGCGTCTGTTTCATGTCTTTTTGTCACCTATGAGATTTATATATTTTGCTGATTTGTTTGGGTTATCTATAGATTTTTAGTTGTCAGCCCTTTTTAGGATAGCATGCAAATATTTTCTCCCATTCTGTAGGTTGCCCATTCACTCTATTGATTGTTTTCTTGGCTATGCAGAAGATTTTTAACTTAATTGAGTCTCACATGTTAATTGTTATTGTTGCCATGATTGTTTTTAGGGTCATAATTCCTTAGATATCAAAAACAGTTTTTCCAAATTTTTCTTCTAAAAGTCTTATAGTTTCATGAGTTAGGTTTAAGTCTTTTACGTACCATGACTTTGTTTTTGTGAGTGGTGAGAGGTATGGATTCTGTTTCAGTCTTCTATATGTGGCTATCCAAATTTCTCAGCACCATTGAATGAACAGGATTCTTTTCCACAGTGTGTCTGCTTTGTCAACAATCAGATGCCAAGATGAGGATGTTTTATATCTGGGTTCTCTTTTCTGAGCCATTGGTCTGTGTCTCTGTTCTTGTGACAGTTCCATGAGGTCTTCGTTACTATAGCCATGCAATTTCGCTTGAAGTCTGGTAATCCGATGTACTCACTACTGATATGAAGCCAGTGGAAAAACAACTATACCCTCACATGAGAGAAAAAAATAATTAAAATCACGTAGGGGGAGGGAGGAAGATGAAGGAAGAAAAGGGGATTAGGACTGCTAAGCTCTGACCTAATGGGCACAATGTAAGGGTATTTGGCACACTGCCTGGGTGAAGGACTCAACTACAATTTGGACTCTACCTAACAAATGCAAAATTTTAACCTAATTGTTTGTACCCTAATATTAATCTAAATTTTTTAAAAAAGACTTTTAACATCAAAAAAAAAGTCTGGTAATGCAATGTCTGCAGATTTGTTCTTATTGCTTAAGGTTGCTTTGGCTATTTGGGGTCTTTTCCAGTTCCGTACAAACCATAGAATTACTTTGATTTGGTATTGTTAATGGGGATTGAATTGAATCTCTAGATCACTTTCCATAGCACAGACATTTTATCAATGTTAATTCTGCTAGTCCATGAGTATGAAATGTTTTTCCATCTGTTTGTGTTCTTTACAATTTCCATCTTCATTGTTTCATAGTTCTCTGTGAAGAGATCTTTCACTTCCTAGGTTAAATACATTCCTAGATATTTTATCTTCTTTGTTGTTATTGTGAAAGGTATTGAGTCTTGGATTTGATTCCCAGCTTGACTGTCATTGTGTACATTGATTGTCGTTTTAGTTATTGGACTTTGACCTCTATCTTTGGGGTGGTTTTTCCCTGGTGGATGTGTTATGTTGATCCGTGTGTAATGCAGTCCTGAGTACTTCCTGCATGTCAGGTCTGGTCTTAAATTCCCTCAGTGTTGCTTGTCTGAGAAAGTCTTTATTTCTACCCCATATAAGAAACTTAGTTTTGTAGAATTCAAACTTCTAGGCTGGCCATTAGTTTCTTTTAGAAGACTAACAGTGCAGCCCTCATCCCTTCTGGCTTGTAAGGTTTTAGTTGAGAAGTCTGCAGGTGGTCTGACCAGTTTCTCTTCATGAATTGCCCAGTTTTTTTGCCTTACCTCTAATCGGAGTGTCTCTTTCATGTTTACTTGGTCCAGGCTGATGACTATGTGTTGTGGTGACTGCCTTTTTTAGACAAATCTCCCAAGAGTTCTTAGAGTTTCTTGTATCTCCATATCTAGATTTCAAGCAAGGCCAGGGAAATTTTGCTTGATTATTCCTTCAAAAAGATTTTCCAACCCTTATATATTTTCTTCTTTATCCTCACAAATGCCTATGATTCTTATGTTTGGCCTTTTTCCATAATCCCACATTTCTTGTAGCCTTGTTAGTTCCTCTTCTTTCTCTCTTTTTTTCTCCTAGACTTATTTGTTTAGTTCAAAGATGTTATCTGCAAGCTCTGAGATGTTTTCTTCTGTCTGATCTATACTATTCCTTTTTTTTTGAGACAAAGTCTCAAGCTGTCACCCTGGGTAGAGTGCTGTGGTGTCACAGCTCTCAGCAACCTCAAACTCTTGGGCTTAAGTGATTCTCTTGCCTCAGCCTCCCAAGTAGGTGGGACCACAGGCACCCGCCACAATGCCTGGCCACTTATTTTGTTGTTGCAGTTGTCATTGTTGTTTGTTTTAGCTGTCCGGGCTGGGTTCAAACCTGCCAGGCTTGGCGTATGTGGCCAGTGCCCCACCCACTCAGCTATGGGTGCTGCCCGATCTACACTACTCTTAAGGCTTTCTATTGTGTTTTGTAATTCCTTGAATGATTTTTTTTTTAATTTCCAAGAGCTCTGTAGCTTTTTCCTTAATAATTCAATTTCTTCGGAGAACTTTTCATTCATTTCCTCTATTGTTTTAGTACATTTTTGTTTCAGGTCTCTATTTTCTATTATCTTTGACATTCCTTATAATCCACATTCAAATTCTTTATTTATCGTTTTAGTATTTTCATTTAGGTTAGTATCCATTGGTAAGGAGTTGCTATTTTCTTTTGTTGTGTCCTTTTGCTTTCATTTTTCATTTTTCACATTTCCAGAGTCCTTTCTCTGGTCCCTTCTCAATCTGGCCTCTCCATCAAGAGGGGAGGGTTCTAGGGCTAGCACACAGGCCTGTCTCTGAGGCTCTGCAGACTGACCCCTGACCATAAAGAGGGAAGGGCTGGTCCTCAGTTGTCTTTGGGATACTCTAGCGGGTTTGCTGAACCTCTTGGGTTGCCTCTGACCTGCTGTCTTCACGTCTTCCCTACTGTGTGTAGTGAGGTAGGTCCCCCAATCTGAATCTCCATGATGATAGATGGGTCTGTGGGTATGAATCCACTGCTCTCATTTCACTTGAGTTTGTTATGTTTAGCTGGTTGTTGTCCCTATCATTGATTATAGTTTGTGTGGAAGAACCAACCATTCTTGTGTGCCTATGGTAAGTTCTCCTACCCCAGATAGGACAAACGAATGCTGCAAGCTTTAGGAGGGACTCTGTAGTTCCCAGTTGGTTGCTTTTTCTCCACTCCCCCTGAGGTGGGTGGATGAGCAGGACAGATTGTGACTGGGTCATGAGAGCCTGAGAGGCTCTGCTTAGCCTCAGTGGATCTCAGCGGGTGCTTATCTGGCTGCTAGTGGACCCACGGATATGGAGCGAACTCTCCAAGCCAAGAAGGCTGCTCCCAAGAGAAGGGGCCTAACTGGGTGATTGTGAAGGTCTTGGGCCAGGCACTTTCTGCACCTGTCCAGTAGTCCACTTTCTGTGCCCAGGGAAGAGTGTGCCTCCCTATTTTCTCCCTGAAACTCCACAGCACCCGCCCCTCAGATTAGTATGCATGCATGGCCTTGCTGCCTGAGCTTCCCCACGGTCTGACCTGCTGGCTTGGGACTCCAACAAATGCTCATGGATGGGGGAATCTCCAGTGGCGCACCCTTGTTCCGCCATCAGATGCAAGGGAGGGCGGGAGATCTAAGGGCACAGTCCTGGTGGGGGTGAGGCAATACCTTGCGAGTTTCTCTATTGAAGCTGCACTCTACTGTAGCAAATGAGGAGAAAGGCCTCTTCTTTGCAGTGCACCTGCCTGAGGCGTTCATTTATTGTGAGAACCAGGGCTAAACTAAATCCCACCAAACGCCACATCATTGTCTAATACAGCGGTTCACCAGCAAGGGTGGCCTCTCCAGAACACTCACAGACATGCCGCCCCCTTCAGCCCTCCCCGCTGGCTCCTCAGCAACCCGCCACAGCCTCCCATTGGATATGACTAAACACAAGGGCTTCTGACCAGGTGAGTCCAGAATCGGATCACCACCCACCCCGGGGGTACCGGGTTCAACCCTCTTGTGTCAGCAATGAGCGGGTGATCCTGCCAGATGTCTGTCGGCAGGAAGACTGAAGACTGCAGCAGTTCCGCTCCCACTGCTGCGCTCAACCAAGACTATGCCCCTGCCGCAGAGCAGCAGGCTTCTCAGCGCAGGGCCTTCCAGTGGTGTGACGGAGAGAAGCCAGGGTCTCTCTGCACCACCCATGCTTCCAGGGAGGTCTGCCCTTCCATCTGTACAAGCAGTCAGCGAGTGAGTCTGCTAAATGCTGCTGCACCTCCATTGTCAGGGACGGCTTGGCTGGGAATGTGCCCTTGCAGCTGAGAAAGAGTGGTTGCCATGGGGGGCTGGGAGGAGCCACTGCTACAAGCTGGCGTGAGCCAAAATTAGAGCAGGCATCTAGGAATAAGAATCCAGTAAGAATGCTGGTCTCTCAAGGCTACTCTCCTGCAGGGTGAGGGTTTTATGTCCCACTGCTAGCCAGGGTGTCCAAGTCAGGGAGGGGAATCCCCCTGAACCCTTGCACTGGGCTCCTGGCCTGTCTGGATTTGTTCCATGCTGTTTTCCTCTTTTCTCTATCTGCTTTCTCACTTTGCAGCCCTTCCTAGAGAGTCCTCAGATGCCTTTGCAGTCTCTCCCTGCCTTCCACACCCTTCAGCCGGGGCAGTCTGACTAGCTATGCTTCTGGCCCACCACCTCGGCTCCCTCCTGTTCCTTTTTTTATTTGTCTTTAAAAGTCCACTTGTATCTGCTGGTAATCTGCTGTTGTACTTCTGTCAGGGTGGTAGTTATACAACTTAGATAATTCCTAAGTCTGTGTGTTATAATTTGTACCCTTTTTGTATATGTTATACTTCACAATAAAACAAGTTAATACATGCTCTATTATATATATATATCTCCATATTCCAAGAGTTCAACAGTTTGAAAGTCTATATTTTATTAGATTTGGGAACTATATATTGTAATACCATATGGGTATGTGGCAGTGTGCTGAAAGGTATTTGAACCCATGTTATAAATACGAAACACAACTTTTGTTTAAAGTTTGAAGATGGGAAGAGAAATTTCATCACTAAAGATAAACCACGGTTTTATATTAAAATGATCAAAGATATAGAATGTAAGATTTTAAGGCTTTTAAACCTATCCTTAGGCCCTTCATATGTTTCCTTTTTAGGAAATTTCTCACTTTCCATGAGCCATTTCAAGTTATGCTCTTTCAAAGATCCCCTAAAATATCCCAGACGCTCTCTGTCACTACTCACATGGTCACACACATACAGACAAAGGCCAAGTTCTGATTTGCCTGGAACTTTCTGGGGTTCTGCATTCTGAAAAACTTTTCCAACTGAGCAAACCTGGCAAGTTGGTTAGAGATGCTTCGTAAGAAAATGTTCAAAGCTCTTTCTTATGTCACTGTTTTATGCTTTGAATATTAACAATTATAAAACAAGGAAAGACATTTGTAATTCTAAAATCTGGAGCTAGGTTTCAACCAAGAAATGTTTTCATATCACATTATATTATCTGATAAATTAAACTCAAAAATTTCCTGCTATTTTGCCCGAAGGAAGTTTTTGCTCATACTTAATGTTATTGGTGAGCCTTGCCCACTAGGTTAAATCCACCTCATCGGAGATGAGAAAATGCTAAGGTAATTTTAGCCAGAGACGGGCCTGAAGCAAGGTTCGAAAATGACTGAGGTTTGAAAGATAGATAACCATGAAATAACAGTGAAGAGCTTAATATCTGGGGAAGAAAGATAGAATAAGTTCTTGGAAGAATGATTTATAACCAAAAAATACAGACTAGAATATATGGGAGCCAATGATTTTTTGCATTAAAACTTTTTATATATAACATTTTTAGATGGGACGAGATTAGAAAATTTTATGTTAATACATTTTGAGCCATTGACTCATTTCAAGAGATTTTATACTTCTTTTTTTTCTAGAGAGCTTAAAATCCATTTTCATCATATTCATATCTCTATCTTATGTTCTCTGTACATTTTGGCAGATGCTTAGTATGACCACTAAAAATGCCATTTTTGTTCAGAGATCTTAATTCTATTTCTTGATTTTCTCCTTGAAAGTCATAATGTAATGCCACTTTTTTATTTTACTACGGCATAAAGAAATTAATTACACACAAAGTAGAATGACTATGAAATTTGTAGGCAGAAAATAGGTTTCATTTTATGTTAATCTTAAATTACTAAAGAAGGAATCCTGTGAATTCCCATGGACTTGGCAATTTACCTGCCCAAGGGTCAATTTGCCTTTTGGTGAAACAAACCCAGGCCAATGGCATTCTATTTAATTGAGTAATACACTCCCCTGTGTCTGCCATTAGGGCTGGTGGAGAGATCATTTTAGAGACTCGTGCTGTGGAGGAGGGGTGTACAGCGCTTATTGTCCCCTTATTGTATGCTTATAATCTGTGAAGACTGATTTGATCTCCTTACCTGTCCAAAAAACAATGATTTTGTGAAGTTTTGAGTTTTAAGCTATTAAATGTTGTCTCTTTTTACAGTGTGATTTTCATATCCCTGCATTTAACAATGGTGTCCTAGATAGTATGTAGTTTCTGAATCTTTCTATGTTTTCTGTGACTAATTTTGGGAGCTGTCAAGGCAGACAATCCACCCCATTTTCAACCCCAAAAGGGCAGAAAGGTGAAAGTATGCTTTATAACACTCCCAGCTCCTTTTAATTTGGAGCATGCTGATTTTCTGGCTTTGTGCCCTTGGAAAGAGACAAATGACAAGAATCCTGCTTTCATTTCAGTTCCCAGTGCCCCTATCTAAGCACGCAAAAAAGTAAACTATCATGTTGGAAACCGGCCCTACTTTCTTGACCAGTTCAGAAGTTTAAAGGAAAATAATTGGGCACAGTTCTTAAAGGGCGCATTTGCTTAAACATAATTTGGCTGTTATTTTTTGTTTTTATAATGACAAAGTAAAGAATTTGTGGAGGAGTTTGAAAAATTGACATAAAGAAAGCAACTTTTAAAAGAGAGGTCCTGTTGTTTGCTTTCCTGTATTATATGTTATAGTACATAAAAACAGAAGAAAATAATTACCCTCTGTCTTTTTGGAATATTTAACATGGACCTCCCTGGTTTCTATTGACCTCCACAAAATATATATTCGTCCATTAAATTATTATAAGCAGTTTGATATATGGCAATAAGAATGTGGGAATGCTATGAAATATGGAGTATGGAATAGCATGTTCTAAAACTAGAAAATATGAAAATGCTATTTATGAGAAATTATTCTCCTTCAGCTGGCTCAAAACTAATGATTTTTGGGTTTCAAAGAAGTCATGATAGGAAAAAGGTAAAGTCAGGTAGAAATGTTTTTTTTTGTTTGTTTTGTTTAATAATTTTATTAAATCATAATTGTGTACATTGGTGCAATCATAGGGCAGAATGTGCTTCATATACAATCAGAAACATTTTGATCGTATTGTGAGAGATAGCCTTCATGGCCTTTTCTTAATCACTATATAAAGACATTGATACTCTACATTTAATAAGTTTCACCAGTACCCTACTAAGATGCACCATGGTGTGATCCCACCAACTGCCTTCCCTCCACCCATCCTCCCCCCTCCCCTCCCCTCTATATCCTGAAGACCAAAAATCACATCATAATAAAGATATTTGTACCAGAATGTTTATTGCAACCCAGTTCATAATTGCTAAGACGTGGAAGAAGCCCAAATGCCCATCGACCCACGAATGGATTAATAAATTGTGGTACATGTATACCAAGGAATACTATGCAGCCTTAAAGAAAGATGGAAATGTTTAATTTGTTAGTGCATCTTCAATAGAACCTACTTACCAGTGACGACATTGCCAGGATTATTTGAACATTTACACATTG
>CAUYRH010003091.1:0-16132 GCA_963574655.1 Perodicticus potto
GAGACGGGGAAAGACCGGGAGAGAAATGGAGAGAGCTTTTCTCTCCCCACTTGAGTTCTCTCTCTCTACCAGGAGCTTTAGTGTTTTCTGTATTCTTTTCTGTAAATAAATTCTGTCTTACCACTGGAAAAAAAAAGAAAAGAATATGCCATGAAGGCTATCTTAAACAGTTTGATGAAAACATTTCAGATTGTATATGAAACCAGCACATTGTACCCCTTGATTGCACTAATGTACGCAGCTGTGATTTAATAAAAAAAAAGAAAGAAAGAAAAACTACCCAGTATAGTGGTGCATGCCTGTAGTCCCAGCTACCCAGGAGGCTGAAGCAAGAGGATCGCTCAAGCCTAAGAGTTTGAGGTTGCTATGAGCTATGATAATACCATGGCATTCTACCCAGGGTGACAGTGATACTCTGTCTCAAAAAAGAAAAGAAAACATAGCTTCACCCCAATTCCTCCAATACCAATCCGGGGCTCCAGGATTCGTTCACATTTTCTTCCTTTTCGTATTTGGAAATCTCTTCTCTGACGGTGAAAAAATCTGGTTCCCATTTTCCTTATTCGATCAACACTCCTGTTTTTAGGCAATCTTCCATCACCCATGCTGCCTCCTTCCCCACACAGCGGACCCTCCGTGGGCTCTAAAAATGTATGGCAAGGTGCCAGTGGCCCCTCCCCTACAGATGCCCTCCTCACCTCCCCTGTGCTTTCATATCCCTCACTGGGCCACCCTGTCCTCGTCCCACGGGCTGTGGGGTGCCATGTTCAGCCTCATCTTCCACCGCCTGGGGGGCCTCCCCACCTCACTCAGACATGGAACCCCCAGCTGGGCTTCTCCCTGCCTCACCCCTGCGTGGATATCTTCCTTACCGTGCTTGGGCTCTGACACCACAAGCCTGCTCATGTGCAAGCCTCCTCCTGGCCCTGTCAAGCTTCTCCCCCCTCATCCCTCTCCAGTCTGACTCCTCACGCCAGGCACCCTCCAGGTGGGTTCCCACACTCATGCTGCACCGCCCCCCACCCGAACCCCTCCTCTCCCTGCTCTGCCTCCAGCACCCCATGTGGGGCAACATTCCCACATGGGTGCCCTCTTCACCCTGTTGGGGGTGTGACACTCTGAGCCAATGGGGGTCCCCACCCCCAGCATTGTCAGGGTACCCACCTGGCTTCACCTCACCTAACAATTTTAGGACCAAATTGTTCAGGGAAGAAGGGGAAGAGAAGGAAAAGGAAGGAAAAAATAGGGAGAGAGGAAAAATTTCTTACGGATTGTTAAGAATTCTTCTTATGTACAAAGGGCTCTGTAGCAGTCAGGGTCTCCAGAGTACAGAGAATATGAGAGAGGTCCGTACACGGAGATTGATTCCAAGGAATGGGCTCACATGATAAGGGAGGCTGAGAAGTCCCACAGGCGGCCCTCTGTGAGCTGAAGAGCCAAGAAGGCTGGTGGTGTCATTCATTCCATTGGGAAGGGCTGAGAACGAGGGACCAAGGGTGTAAGCCCCAATCCAAGGGCAGAAGATGAGATGAGATGTCCCAGGCAACAAAAAGGGTAAATGCCTCCGTCCTCTGCCTTCTGCTCTGTTCAGTCCAGATTAGATGATGCCCACCCACACCGGAGAGGGAAGTCTGCTTACCGAGTCCACAGGTTCGGGTGCTAACCTTGTCCGGAAGGACCCTCCACAGACACACCAAGGAGCGTTTAATCTGAGCAGCCCACGGCCCAGCCAAGTTGACACATAAAATTCACCACCACAGGTAGAAATCCTCTTGTCAGTCACATGTCCTGTATTGCATTTTCTTTTCGTAGTTTGTTTCCCTCTTAATTTTATTAATTTGCTCATTTTTAATTATTTCATGTATAATTTGTAAAATGTTTATTATAGAAAAATTTCGAAATACAGAGAAGCAAAAGAAAAGCTCAATTGTCATGGAACCATCCAAAGACAAGCCTAAAAGGTGTAATTTTTCCAGATATTTTCCTATATATATTTTTTTGCACTATTCGCATTTTCCGTAGGGTTAAGGTATTCACTAAGTACCAAATTTTACCATGTATAGTATGCATTTTTTGCCCAATTTTTATGGAAAAAACAAGCAAGTACCCACTACAGCTTGAGAGCAGGAAAGCCTGCAGGCCCCTGGGGCCGTCACACCTTCCTGCCTAGGCCCCCTGGGTTCCAGTCTGGGAGGATCTGGGATCAGATGGGAGCAGGCTGGAGCCACCTCTGCAGAGTGCTGTGATCAGGGGACTGGCAGTGGTGGGGCCAGAAAGGCAGGCCATGGGGCAAAGGCCAAGGCCAAGGCCTGTTGGTGAGAGGGATTGGGAGCCCTGTGCAGGTCTCAGGGACCTGCCTGACCATTTTAGCAGCCTCAGAAGCTCCTGTCCACCCCCTCCACCCCTGCCACCCTCCAGGCATGTGCATGGCTGTCTCCAGCGTAGCCCTCCATGGAGTCGGGAGGGAAGGGCTCCCAGGAGAGAGTGAAGGGCAGACTTCACAGAGCAGGCAGCTGAGCACGGTGATGCAATCTGCACATTTACCTGGGGAGCGTTAGCTTCCCGCAGCTGTGTCTCTTGCAGCTGAGAACTGGCCACTTCCTGGAGGGGCGTTTTCCTGCACGTTTGGGCCAAAAACCTGTGCGTGCGTTATACATGGGAGTACGTTATATACGGTAAAATACGGCATTCACAATATGCTGGTTGAGGGTGAAGAGTGTGGATACATAAAAGTCTTTATCCCTGCTTCCCAGCTTATCATTCAGTGTTGGAAACTTTTTGAAAAGCAAATGATTATAATGATATATATATATAGTAATATAACACAGCAGTGATTGTAACAAACAGGGAAACTTTGAAGGGATTTCTAGATCACTGGGCAGAGCTTCTGTACTGTCTCATGAACTCCTAAAGACAAAATAATAATCAATATGGTACTGATAATTATTGTTTCAACCATCAATCTACTAAGAAGTTACCCTTGGAAAAAAAATCCTGATAGTTTCTCTATACATTTTAATTTTTATTTATCTATTTATTTATTTTTGAGACAGAGTCTCAAGCTATTACCCTGGGTAGAGTGCCGTGGCATCACAGTTCACAGCAACCTCCAACTCCTGGGCTTAAGCAATTCTCTTGCTTCAGCCTCCCAAGTAGCTGGGACTACAGGCGCCCGCCACAACACCCCACTATTTTTTGGTTGTAGTTGTTATTGTTGTTTGGCAGGCCCGGACTGGATTTGAACCTGCCAGCTCCGCTGTATGTGGCCGGCGCCCTAGCCACTGAGCTATAGGTGCCAAGCCTCTCTATATATTTTAAAGCAAACATTTTAGATTTCCTTGACAGTGTATCACACAGTCTTTGTTATGAGAGTACATATTAATTTACAACACCATATTAAATGGCTGGAGGTGGTCCACTGTACGGATATGTAATCATTTATTTTATTGATCTATTGTTAGATACTCATTGTTTGTTTTGTGATTGTGGTTCGGGAATTTTAGATGTTTACCTGGGCAAATCTATCAATATGTTCCTTGGTGGTTTTTTCTTTGCTATTAAGGCTGAAAAGCCTTTCCCTAGCCTGGGATGTGTTAATTTAACAAATATTTATTAAGTTCCAGCCAGTTGCCAGGTTGTGTTAGGTGCTTTGGGTCTATCAATGCATAAAACAGACAAATTTCCTGGAGCTTACAGTTTCCTCTACCCTTCTAGATTTTTTTGGCTGGTCTATACATTAAATTAGCATAAGATAAATTAATAGGAGAAAACCAGTGTTAGTTAGATACACAGGCACTGGAACTCCACAGAAACAGAAGACTTAACAAGGAACTCCCATGACTAGGGCTTATCTATTATCCGGAGCTACAGAAAGGCCTAAGGGTTTGGGGCTTCACAGGTGGGGGAAGTGGAGACGAATTATGGGCAGGGCACAGGAGGAATATGTGGTGAATAAAGTTTGCCTAATTACACAGATGAAAGTCACTAGGGTGATAAAAGTTGTCTTGGAGTAGTTCTCTTCATGGTACAGATATCTTTACTAATAAATTTTTTCTCTTTTAATTTAGTTAGTTTTTTTTTTTTGTAGTGACAGAGTCTCACTTTATCACCCTCGGTGGAGTGCCGTGGGGTCACACAACTCACAGCAACCTCCAACTCCTGGGCTCAGGTGATTCTCCTGCCTCAGTCTCCTACCCGCCACAAGGCCCGGCTATTTTTTTGTTGCCGTTTGGCCAGGGCTGGGTTTGAACCTGCCACCCTCGGTATATGGGGCCGGCGCCCTACCCACTGAGCCACAGGCGCTGCCCCTTTTATTTAGTTGTTGTTGTTGTTGTTGTTTTTTGTAGAGACAGAGTCTCACTTTATCGCCCTTGGTAGAGTGCCGTGGCATCACACAGCTCACAGCAACCTCCAACTCCTGGGCTTAGGTGATTCTCTTGCCTCAGCCTCCCGAGTAGCTAGGATTACAGGCGCCTGCCACAATGCTCGGCTACTTTTCTGTTTTTGCAGTTTGGCCGAGGTCAGGTTTGAACTCGCTACTTTCGGTATATGGGGCCGGTGCCCTACTCAAGGAGCCACAGGCGCCGCCCTAGTTTTTAATTAAAATCATAACTGTACACATTTACGGGGTACAATGTGATGATTTGATATACAATGTGGAATGCTTAAATCAAACTGATTAACATAAATAAACTTTTTTTATAAATATACATTTCCTTTACAAATAGGGAAAATTTTGGTATATTCTCGGCAGCTGAGGGAGAAGTAAAGAACTTTTCCCACATTGTCCTGCCTTAGCCCCCTGAGTAGCTGGGACTAAAGGCACATGCAACCATACCTGGCTAATTTTTTCTGTTTTTTATAGGGGAGGGAGTCTTGCTGTTTGGGCCAGCCTGGTCTCAAACTCCTGGCCTTAAGTAGTCCTCCCACCGTGGCCTCCCCAAGTTCTAGGTTTACAGGCATGAGCCACCACAATCAGTCTTGATTTCTTTTTGTTCAACATAATCAATATGGGGCGGTGCCTGTGGCTCAAAGGAGTAGGGCACCGGCCCCATATGCCAGAGGTGGCGGGTTCAAACCCAGCCCCAGCCAAAAACCTCAAAAAAAAAAAAAACCCAAAACAAAAACAAAAACATAATTAATATGCCCAAGTGGCATATTTTGGGTTGACCTGCTCTGTGAACCCCTTTGGGGAGGACAGATAATAAACAATAAACCTAATAATTAAGTAAATTACACGGGAGTCACTACAAAAGTTTTGAGACAGACCGTGTTATGGTCCATTATTTCACTTCCAAGAAACCCAGCAGCATCCTTTCTGACTTCCCCCAGGCAAGTTGCAACTTGCTCTGCTTATCGGTGGTGCCGGGAGGACTTCATTTGTTTCCGTTTGCATGGAGTTTTGTATCTTAATTTTTGCATATCTCAAAACTTCTGCATGACCCACATATAACATGCTGGAAAGTGACAAACGATATTGAGGGGGGGAAAGTAGAGCATGGTGGGGAGAGGGGATGAGGGCTGCTATGAAGGGGGAAGGTTAGCCCGACACAGGGGTCCTGCCCTGTAGGCATTTTAGCCAGGTGGTGAGCTGGAACCCACACACAGAAAAGCCCTACAGTGGTGCTGCTGAAGAACACACGGTCTTTTTTTTGAGACACAGTCTCACTCTGTCACCCAGACTAAAGTACAATGGTGTAATCACAGCTCATAGCAACCTCAAACTCTTGGGCTCTAAGCAATCCTCCTGGCTCTCAGCCTCCTGAGTAGCTGGGAGAGATTACAGGCCCACACCACCACACCCTAATTTTTCTGTTTTCGCTAGAGACAGGCCTTGCTCTTGCTTAGGCTGGTCTCAAACCGCTGGCCGCCAGCGATTCTCCTGCCTCAGCCTCCCAGAGCGTTGGGATTGGATGATGCTTGAGCCGTCACGCCTGCCCACACTGTCTTGTATTTCGTGCGTTATGGCCAGTTTTGCCTCTGCTGTTGGAATGGATCTGGTTTCTTTGGTTAAGCTCTGGGGGTGACGGTTGGCTTGCACTGGAGCCACGCCATGAGAAACGTTATCTGAGTGTTGGAATCACACTTATCTCAACCAGATGCTGGCTCCAGGAGAGTCCCTCAGGGCCTGAGAGCTGCTGAGGGGCATAGTTGTTCCCAAATCCCCCACCCCACACTCCCAGTGGTCCACGGAGTGGAAGCAAAAGGTCCTGTAAAATTATGTCACTACCAGCATCTGTACCCTTTTCTCCCTCTGTCCATGTTTCACATTTAACTCCTTAATCAGGGATTCATTCTGGAATATGATACTATGGTGAGGTTCTAACTTAACCTTTTTCCCTGTCATGTAAACTAAATACAATAATTCTTTCTTTTCCTATTAATCTGAAGCATTACTTTATTGTGTTCTGATTTAATATTTAAGGCCACACCTGCTTGGGAAGTTGACACTAATTCCTTAATCATTCCTCCCTACAAATGTTCATGTTCCAGTGACTTCACAAGGTTTTTCTGTTAACCAGTCCCACATTTTTCCATTTCCCTACAAAGACTCCCTGAGTGACCTGCAAATTCTTTTTTTTTTTTTTTTTTGAGACAGAGCCTCAAGCTGTCACCCTGGATAGAGTGCTGTGGCATCACAGCTCACGGCAACCTCCAATTCTTGGGCTCAAGCGAGTCTCCTGCCTCCGCCTCCCAAGTAGCTGGGACTACAGGCGCCCGCCACAACGCCTGGCCATTTTTTGGTTGCAGCCCTCACCGTTATTTGGCGGGCCCGGGCTGGATTCGAACCTGCCAGCTCAGGTGTACGTGGCTGGCGCCTCAGCCCATTGAGCCACAAGCGCCGAGCCGTGACCTGCAAATTCTTTGCTGAAATTCAGAAGGAGCAATATACCAAATTAAACCAAATTTGCTCTGATGTTATCTTTGTACCTTGAGTCCACAACGAAATGTAACCTCACTTAGTAACCGAAGACATAGTTAGGAGTATATATATATATTATATATCTCCACCCACAGCACTAGTTGAGTCTCAGGCAATCATCAGAGCTGAGCTTCAACCTGTCACAGGCTGACAAATAATCAGATCACGTTCAAATAAGGCAAAGGCAGAGCCATATCCAATCATACTGTTTCTGTGCCTCATTTTCCATTTTTTGTCCGTAAATCCTGCCTATCCATCTTGCTGGGTAGAACTCTCTGAGCCTCCTTTGGTTCTGAGGGATATGTGATTCATAATTCAGTCTTTGCTCAATTAAGCTCTTGAAATTTATCTAAAGTTTTCCTTTCAACATGTATGATAATAAAAAATAATATTTACTATTTATTGGGTGCTTTCTCTACAGGCTCTGCCCTAAGCCCTTTATATTTCATTTAAATCTCAACACAAGTCTCTGAAATATTTTATAGTGGGGAAACTGAAGCCAGAAAGGTCAAGTAGCTCGTTCAAGTTCTCACCACATGACCCTGGGTCTGGGTTCTCACCACATGACCCTAGGTCTGGATTTGAATGCCAGGAGGTTGTGCTGTTAATCACACTGCAGAAGGGGAGTTTGGGGGGAAAAAATGATCGTACCTAGACAATGCGCATATGTATTTATTCATCATACTTGGAGAGTGTTTTTAGAGATATCTAGGCCCTGCGCTAGACCCTAATTACAATAAGCTGGCTTCATCAGCCTCTGGTTGGAGGGGCTCTTGAAGCGGGAGCATCCTGGCAGGCCAGCCAGACGGTGACGCAGGGTAAACGTGCTCACGTTCATGTACACATCAATGGTGTCATCAGTAGCTCCACCAGAAACACCAGTTGCCATCTTCATGTGTGCGAATGTGTTTCCTTGGCCTCAGCCCTGGGTGCCGCTCACTTCTCAGGGTACTAGTCCTTGAACCTTCCCATTTCTGAGCCAGCGTCCATCCTGAACAGCTCCTGCCTGTCCAGAGCACAGCTGCAAACACCACCAAGAGCCCCCTCTCTAGGTCTCACTGCTTCATCATCTTACAACTGCTTTTTATTTTATTTTATTTTATTTTATTTTATTTATTTATTTATTTTTGAGACAGAGCCTCAAGTTGTCACCCTGGATAGAGTGCTGTAACATCACAGCTCACAGCAACCTCCAATTCCTGGGCTCCATCGAGTCTCTTGCCTCTGACTCCCAAGTAGCTGGGACTACAGGCGCCCGCCACAACGCCCGGCCATTTTTTTGGTTGCAGTCGTCATTGTTGTTTGGCGGGCCTGGGCTGGATTCAAACCCGCCAGCTCAGGTGTACATGGCTGGCGCCTTAGCCCGTTGAGCCACAGGCACCGAGCCTTACAACTGCTTTTTAAAGAGGATACAGCATGATGTAGTTCGTTGTCAATAAATGCTCATTTAGGGGGCGGCACCTGTGGCTCATCGAGTAGGGTGCCGGCCCCATATACTGAAGGTGGCGGGTTCAAACCCGGCCTCAGCTGAACTGCAAAACAGAAAAATAGCTGGGCGTTGTGGTGGGCGCCTGTAGTCCCAGCTACTCGGGAGGCTGAGGCAAGAGAATCACCTAAGCCCAGGAGTTGGAGGTTGTTGTGAGCTGTGTGATGCCACGGCACTCTACCCAGGGCGATAAAGTGAGACTCTGTCTCTACAAAAAAAAAATAATAATAAAAAAAATAAATAAATAAATGCTCATTTAGGGTGTCATTTTAAATACCTGTAATCTTCCATTTATATGGTTGCACTGGAAAGTATTTAAACACCCCTGTATTGTTAAACATGTAGGTTGTTTCCGTTTCTGCTGTTTTTCTGAGGCGCAGAGACCGATTCTAAATAAAGACAGGCAGATACATTGACAACCCAACATAAGTGACTGAGGCAAAGCTCTCACGCAATGGAGATTTATTGAGCCAAAGCTTGAGGACACAAAGCTTGAGGACACACCCCAGTCAGGTGCCAAAGTGCTGGGAAAACCTACTGCAAACCACAGACAAATCTGGGACTTTTTCTGAGGGGGAATTCGAGAGCTTGAGTGTTTAAAGGGCATGAGGCATACAGAAAGGAAAAAAGAGGAAGGGCGGGCAGTGAGGCAAAATGGTTACATTCTTGGCCCAAGAAATCTCCATTTTACATAAGATAAGGAGAATATTAGAAGAGAAAAAGGGGGGGAAGGAAGCACCCGTTATATAGATGTCACTGGGGAGAGGAATGTTTGATCTGGACTCTGTTCTGCACCTGGGAAGATAAACCTGGGATTCATTATTTGTGTGGAATAGGACAGACCGTAGTTTCAGGAGACAGACATAGCCCGCAGACTATAATAAGACTATGTAAGTTATCATTTGCGTGCCCTTGCTGATGGGAGGCCAGCATGGAATGTCCTTAGGAATGATCTGTGGGGCCAGTCCTTCACAGGTGCCTAAGGCATAGGGAGTTGCAGGGTGGGGGGGTATCCTGAGTTTTATTTTCATTTATAACATCATTCCAGAGCCTCAAATCCAAGAAGGCTGGGAAAGAGGAGGGCCTGAAGTGATGAGCCACAGAGATCTGCGGAGGAGGAAGGGTGGGTCTGGAGCCTGGCAGGGGCCAGGAAATATCGCCCCCAGCCAGCATTCCCTTTCTCCCTCCCTCTCCCTCTTCTTTCCTTATCCCCAGACATGGTCCATGCCTCTGACTTGCTCCTAGTCCTGGGACCCCAGTCAGGGGCCAAAGTGCCGACTCTCTGCCAAGCTCCTTCTTGCCCAAAGCCTGCTTGGTAAGTTCGCAAGGCTGCCTGAGCCAGCTGCAGACTACTCTGCGGAGGTCAGTATTGGTGGTCACTTTACACTCCTGGCTCCTCGTCTTCCCCACGCAGGGTGAGATGGTGCTTGCCCACCACCCTTGAAGTTAAACTTGGCCATGATACTTGCTTTGTCACTCCTGGGTGATACTTTTAGAGCTAGGACACAGGAATAAGCCATAGTCTTTGGCTTTTATCAATGATGCTGCTGTGAACATGGGGTGTTTCTTGGTGCCCATGTGCACACATTTCTATTGGGCATTTGCTAGGAATGAGCCTGGGCAGAAGCTGTATGGATATTCTGCTTTAGTAGATAACGCCAAACAGTTTACCGCATGGTCATGTCAGTTTGCACTCCCCTCAGTATGCAAGCATGGCCACTGCTCTCCATCCTTGCCAATACTTGTCATCACCATGGTTTCCTCTTAGCCATTCTGGTGGGTATGCAATGGCAGCACGTTGCGGTCCATTATGCATTCCCTGGGTAATAAACGAGCTGAGCATTTCTCATTTGTTTATTGGTCACTTGGGTGTCCTTTTGTAAAGTTCTTTTTCAAATCCCTTGCCTGGTTTTTGGTTGTCGTTTGTCTTTTTCACATTGATTTGAAAGCGTTTTAAAAATATATTATGAGGCTTGGTGCCTGTGGCTCACCAGGCTAAGGCGCCAGCCATGTACACCTGAGCTGGCGGGTTCAAATCCAGCCCGGGCCCGCCAAACAACAATGGTGGCTGCAACCAAAACATGGCCGGGCATTGTGGCGGGCGCCTATAGTCCCAGCTACTTGGGAGGCAGAGGCAGGAGACTCACTCGAGCACAGGAATTGGAGGTTGCTGTGAGCTGTGATACCACAGCACTGTATCCAGGGTGACAGCTTGAGGCTCTGTCTCAAAAAAAAAAAAAAATATATATATATATGTATATATTATGAATGTGAGCCTTTTGTGGTTCTATGTGTTGCAAATATCTTAACTCTGCCTTGTCCCTTCATTCTGTTAATGTCTCTTGATAATCAGAAGTTCTTAATTTTAAAGTAGTCAAATTATTTAGAGATCATTTCCCTTAAAGTCTGGTACCTCCTATGGCCGATTCCAAAACATCTTCATCAGGCCTTAAACATCTTCAGCGCTGTTCTCCTGAAGGGCCCCTTCCTTCCCTCCCTGCATTTCTCTCTCCCTCTCTCACTTTCCTTCCTTCTCTCTCTCCTTTCACCTTCACCTCATTTTTCACTTCACATGAATGGTATTACATAGTATGTATTCTCTCTTCGAGAGAATGTATAATTAATTGTTTCCAACAACATTTATTGAAAAGACTGCCCTATCCCTACAGCTTTGCAGTGTGCGTAAATCACACATCTGGGTTTGTTTTGAAGTTTTCTGCTCTATTCCATTGATTAACCTGTTTGTCCTTATACCACATGGCCTTGAATGCTGTAGCTTTTTAATAATTCTTGATGTTTTGCAGAAAAAAGTTCTCTCATCTTTTTTCGTCAAGAATTGTACAGCTGTTCTTGGTCTTTTGTGGGCATTTTTGAATCAGCTTGTCAAGTGCACACAAAAAAAAAGTTGATTGAGATTGTGTTAAATCTGTAGAATAATTTGGGTACAACAGACGTGTTTGCAATGTTGAACCATCCAATCCATGAGCATAGTATATTTCTCTTTGATCTTCTTTGCTGTCTCTCATATTGTTTTGGCCGTTTATTTTTGTAAAATATTTTATTAAATATTTTATTTTATTTTTGAGACAGAGTCTCACAATGTTGCCCTCTGTAGAGTGCAATGACATCACAGCTCACAGTAACCTCCAACTCCTGGGCTTAAGTGATTCTCCTGCCTCAGCCTCCCAAGTAGCTGAGGTGTCCTCCCACTGGGCACCCGCCACAGTACCCAGCTATTTTTTTTGTTGTTGCAGTTTTGGCCGAGGCCGGGTTCAAACCCTCCACCCTCAGTATATGGGGCTGGCACCTTACTCCCTGAGGCACAGGTGCCGCCCATTTATGAAATATTTTATATTATTTTCATGCTATTGCAAATGATAGCTTTTCATTTCACCTTATTTTTTCCTGATATATATAGAAATGAATATTCTTGTATATTGTCCTTAAATTGTATAATAAATTGCATATTGTAAGGTCAATATTATATATTGACCTTGTAAAGATCAATCAATATTGTATATTGACATTATTTCTAATGCCTTCCTAAACTTATTTATTTATTTATTTATTTGTTTTTTGTAGAGACAGAGTCTCACTTTATTGCCCTTGGTAGAGCGCCGTGACGTCACACAGTTCATAGCAACCTCCAGCTCTTGGGCTTAGGTGATTCTCTTGCCTCAGCCTCCCAAGTAGCTGGGACTACAGGTGCCCGCCATAATGCCCAGCTATTTTTTTGCTGTAGTTTGGCTGGGGCTGGGTTTGAACCCACCACCCTCGGTGTATGGGGCCCACACCCTACCCACTGAGCCACAGGCGCCACCCCTAAACTTATTTATTAATTCTCAAATGTTACCTTTTTTTCTTTATGGATTTTACTCTTTTGAATTTTCTACCCATCATATATCATGTTATATGCAAATCATGATGGTTTTATTTCTTCTTTTTCCGTGCTTTCTTGTCTTACTGCACTAGGCTAACACAATGTTAAATAAAAATGGCAGTAACAAATATCCTTATTTTGTTCCTCATCTGAAAAGCAAATTCTTCAACATTTTAATGTTACATATGAAGATTATTACTACAGGTGTTTAAAAGATGTCCTTCTCAAGTTAAGGAAGTTCTTTTCCATTCCTACTTTACTAAGAATCATGAATGAATGTCAAATTTTATCAAAAACTTTTTCTTTGTGCATATTGAGATAATAATTGATATTTTATCCTTTAGCTGTCAATGTGATAAATGGCATTGATTAAATGTTAAAACCAACTTTGCATTCCTAGAATAAACTCAACGTGGTCATTTAAAAATAGGCTTGGAAATATTTTGTTTAGAATTTTGACATCTATGTTCATGCTAGATTTTGTTGTGAAACTCTTTCTGGCTTCACAAAATAAGTTGGAGGATAAAAGCTCTTAATTTATCCTCTGGTTAGAGTTTGCAAGATTGGCATTATTTCATCCTTAGGAGTTTGGCAGAATTTTCTAGAAAAGCTGTCTTGGTCTGTAATTTTCTCTGTCAGAAGATTTTAAATTATACATAAAATGTATTTTATAGTTATACAACTATTCAGGTTTTCTATTTCTTCTTGTGTCACTTTTAGTAACTTGTGTTTTCCAAAGAATTTATTCATTTCATCTAATTTTTCAAATTTATTGCCACAAAGTTGTTCACAATTTTAATTGTGAAGATGTTAATCTTTTTAACATCTGTGGAATCTATGATGAGATTTCTACTTTCATTGCTGACATTATTTATGCGTTTTCTCTCTCTCTTTTTTTTTTATGGACAGTCTCACTTTGCCACCCTCACAGCAACCTCCAGCTCTTGAGCTTACATGATTCTCTTGCCTCAGCCTCCTGAGTAGCTGGGACTATAGGCACCTGCCACAACGCCTGGCTATTTTGTTTTTGTTGTTGCAGTTTGGCTGGGGCCTGGTTTGAACCCGCCACCCTGGGTATATGGGTCCAGTGCCCTACTCATTGAACCACAGGTAGTGCCTGCCTTTTCTCTTTCTTTCTGTTGCTTTCTCATCAGTCTTACTTAGGCTTTGCTAGTCCTCTTCATTCTTTCAAAGAGACAACATTTCACTTTGTTATACTATCATGTATAACATGATAGTTTGTTTTCATAATTTCTACTTTTTATTATTTTCTTCTTTCCACTTTCTTTGAATTTATTTTGTTGTTCTTTTTTAACATCTTGAGAGGAAGCTCAAAACCTTTTGGTTTTTCAGTCTTTCATCTTTTCTAACACAGATGGTCCCAGTTTATTACAGTTCAACTTGTGATTTTTCAACTTTCCAGTGGTGCAAAAGTAATACTCATTCAGTAAAAACCATGCTTTAAATCTTGAATTTGATCTTTTCGCTGGCTAGCGATATGCCCAATGATACTCTTGCAATGCTGGGCAGCAGCAGTGAACTACAGTTTCCTGTCCATCTTGGTGGTAAACAACCAATATTCTGCAGTGTGTTGGCTCCACGCCTGTGGCTCAACAGGCTAAGGCGCCAGCCACATACCCCTGAGCTGGCGGGTTCGAATCCAGCCCGGGCCCGCCAAACAACAATGATGGCTGCAACCAAAAAATGGCCAGGCGTTGTGGCGGGCGCCTGTAGTCCCAACTACTTGGGAGGCAGAGACAGGAGACTCGCTTGAGCCCAGGAATTGGAGGTTGCTGTGAGCTGTGATGCCACGGCACTCTGTCCAGGGTGACAGCTTGAGGCTCTGTAACAAAAAAAAAAAAAAAAAAAAAAAAAAAATTCTGCAGTGTGCTGTGTGTTGCCAGAGAATTGTGCCCAACTCTAAGCTAATATAAGTGTTTTCAACACAAGTAAGTTGGCTAGGCTAAGTTATGACGTTTGGTAAGTTAGAGGTATTAAATGAATTTTCAATGTATGATGTTCTTACCTTACAATGGGTTTATGAAGAACGTAACCCCATTATAAGTTGAGGAGCATGGATATATGCACTTAAAGTTTTAAATTTCCCTTTAAGCGTGCCTTTAGGTGTATCTCACAACTTTTGATATGCATTATTTTTGTATTATCCAGTTAAATATTTTTTAATTTTCTTATTGTAACTTTTTTTAATCCACAAGGTACAAGTTAGTCAGAAGTATATTCTCTCTTTCTTCTCTCCCTTCCTTCCTTTTTTTTTTTTTTTTTTTTTGACAGAGGTTCCCTCTGTCACCCTAGATAGAGTTCCATGGCATTATAGTTCACAGCAACCTCAGACTCCTGGGGTCGAGCAATCCTCTTGCCTCAGACTCCCAAGTAGCTGGGACTACAGGAGCCTGCCACAACACCCAGCTAATTTTACTTTCTTTCTTTCTTTTTTTTTTTTTAAGCAGAGATGAAGTATCACTCTTGCTCAGGCTGGTCTTAAACTCCTGAGCTCAAGCAATCCAGAGTGCCTTGTCTCCCAGAGTGCTAGGATTACAAGTGTGAGCCACCGCATCAGGTCCAAAAGTATATTTCTTAATATGGTACACAAATATTAGGATTGTCCAGTTATCTTTTGAATATTGATTTCAGTTTAATTGCCTTACAATTATAGAACAAATATTTCCTGTATAATTTCAGCCAAAGTTTTTAAGATTTGCTTTATGGCTAAGCATATAGATAATTTTGCAAATGTTTAATGTATGATTAAAAAGAATATATTTTCTGGTGTTGCTCTGAAAGGCTGAAGTAGTGATTGGCTGTGCCTTCCAGTGGTGTGTTTTCAAATGCATGGAGATTGCAAAAGAATCTCTCATGGATTTTAAAATCTCAACCATCTGAGCGCTTGAGGCTGGAGGTTGTGGTGTCTGCAGGTTGGAAGTTTGAGTTTGGAGCTCTAACCAGTATGATTGAGGTTGTTTGCAATGACCGTCTGGGGAAGAAGGTCCATGTTAAATACAACACCGATGACACCATCAGGGGCCTTAAGAAGCTGATTGCAGCCCAAACTGGCACCCATTGGAACAAGATTATCCTTAAGAAGTGGTACATGATTTTTTAGGACCATGTGTCTCTAGGGTACTATGAAATCCAGGATGGGATGAACTTGGAGCTTTATTACCAATAGAGCAGACTTCCTTCCCCCGCTCTACCATTCTTTCCTCCCACACTGGTATGGAGGCTTTTTTCTTAAAAATTCACTTTACACAGGAGTCGAGCTGGCCAGGAGGGAATATGCCCCCGTTCTATTATGACTACTGCAATACTTATCTCACCCATCACTCTCCATCTGTGCGAAAGACACAGTGCAGTGGGAGGAAGCACGGGGAGAATGTGAGGGACTATCAGAAGTGGATGGAAGAGCAGGCCCAGAGCCTGATCGACAAAACAACGCCTGCATTTCAACAAGCAAAAGTCTCTCCTTCTCCATTCTCTGCTCCTCCTCCTGCAGGAGCGATGATTCCACCTCCTCCCAATCTTCTGGGTCCTCCTCATCCTGGTATGATGACAGCACCCCATATGTGGGTCCTCCCATGGTGCCGATGATGGGTCCTCCTCCTTCTGGGATGATGCCAGTGGGACCTGCTCCTGGAATGAGGCCACCCATGGGAGGGCACATGCCAATGATGCCTGGGCCCCCAATGATGACACCTCCTGCTGGTCCCATGTTGGTGCACACTGGTTCTGGAATGACTTGAGTAGACAGATAAGGGTAGAGGGGGAGTTTCCTTTATGTCAGTTTCATTTTGCTTGTTCTCTTTCACCAGGAGATTGTGGTGCTGTG
>CAUYRH010003093.1:0-16861 GCA_963574655.1 Perodicticus potto
GGAGGCAGGAGACTCGCTTGAGCCCAGGAATTGGAGGTTGCTGTGAGCTGTGGATGCCACAGCACTCTATCCAGGGTGAGGCTCTGTCTCAAAAAAAAAAAGAAAAGAAAAGAAAATTCAGGTTCCCTACTTGCTAGAAAGTGACCGGGCCAGGAATTACACCCGCACAGCCTGTTTGTGAGGCTACCTGCTCTCCCTCCGGGTCACTCAATCTATTGCAAAAGGTGTGCTTTGAACCTTGGAAATCATCGGTGTCCATTACATGTGAGAAAACTGAGACTTGGAGAAGGAAAGGGCCTTCCTTAAGGACATAATGGAAGGTATCCATTAAGTCTTTGACTGGGTCAGGATGAGAACTCGGTCTTTGAACTCCTAGGTCAGGGTTTGTCCAGCACCCATACCAAGGGCTGCTCACTGACACAGTGCATCTTCACTGGGCCCTGTTTGGGAGACCACTGCTACACACAGGCAGACCTGGGGTTCCTACTCACAACCTTTATCAGCCTACCCAGCTCAGGACACCCAGGCCCAAGAGTGGAAGTGAGGCTTAGGGAGGTGGAGGCATGGTAGCCCCACTACTTTGGGCAGCCCTGGGAGCCAGGGTGTCTAGGGCCACCGAGAGGACCAGGAGAGACCCTCTGAACTCTGGCAGGAGTTGAGATGTGAAGGAAAATGTGTGTATGTGTAGGGGTGCTTATTCATGCCAAGCCCATGCTCCCATCCCCTCAGACTCCTTTGAGTCACTTGCCCCTAAGCTTGGGGCACATTATTGAAGAGAGTGGTCACAAGGGTTTCAGGACCCTTTCCAGCCCTAGGCCAGTTTCTATTCCTCCTGAGACTGAAACCAACACTCCCGATCCAGACTCTCCAACCCTCTCCAACTACCAATATAGTGACATTCTCCTCTAATTCCTGCCCTGGAACCTCCTGCCACCAGACCTGAGTTTGATGGGAGGGTTGGCCTGGGTCCCATTTCTCAGGGACTGGATTCCTGGTATTCAGTGAGGGTTTTGACTTAAATTCCAATGAGCCTGTTTGACCCTCCCTTCCCTATCCTGTGGTGCTCCCTCCCACCCCTGTCTCCCTGTCTCCATCTCTCTAGGCTAATCCATGGTGGACAAGGGCAAGGCAGGGGATCAAGGACCCCTCCCTACCACCACAGCCATCTCCCGACACCCAGGCCAGTCTGCAGGGGAAACAAATACAGCCACTTGGCTTAAGGGAGCGGCCCTAGCAGTCTGGTCTGTGGGCAGCAGGCCCTCGTGTGGTCTCTAGGAGAAGTGTGGCTCCTTTTCCAGCTCCGTCCTTTGTGTATGTTCATTGATTAAGAGTTTACTGAGAGCCACTACGTGCCAGGCGCCCCTCTAGGCTCAGCGGGGCAGTCAGATAAGATACCTACTCTACGGACTGTTTGTCTCTCTCTCTGCAAGTAATACACGATCAATAAATAAATGAATCCTAGCACTCTGGGAAGCTGAGGAGAGGGGTTTGTTTGAGCTCATGAGTTTGAGACCAGCCTGAGCAAGAGTGAGATCCCATCTCTAACTAAAAATAGAAAAACTGTGGCAAGAGGATCGCTTGAGCCCAAGGCTCAAGTTTGATGTGAGCTATGATGACGCCATGGCACTGTACATAGGGCAACAGCTTGAGACTCTGTCTTAAATAAATAAATAAATCAGTTAGGAATAGTGATGACTGCTAGGAAGAAACTACTATAAAACACAGAAATACAATGGAGAGTGGCCTAAGAGGGAAACTTAGGATGGAAAAGGAAGGTTTCCTTGAGTAGGTAACATCTGAAATGAGACCTACATGACAGGGACCCACTCATGTGAAGATCTGGGGGCGGGGCTGGGGGGGAGCTCTCCTTACACAGGAAATTGCTCCTGCTAAGACCTCTAGGCAGGAATAGATTTTGCATGACGGATGGAAAGCCAGTGTGGCTAGAAAGGAGTGAGCAAGATGAGAATGAGATATGGTCAGAGAGGTGGGCTGTGGCTGGACAATAATCTTGCAGGCCATGACAAGGAGTTTGATTTTTTTTCTAGGAGTAATGGGAATGTATTGGGTGAGTATTGAGCATAAGAGTAATGTAGCTTGATGATCTTTTAAAAGGATCTGTATGGCTGCTGTGTGGAGGATGGACTTTGGGCAAGGGAGGAAGAATGGAAGTAGGGAGATTATTGCAAGAAATTAGGTTATTGGGCGGCACCTGTGGCGCATCTAGTAGGGCACCGATTCCATATACCAAAGGTGGCTGGTTCAAACCCGGCCTCTGCCAAACTGCAAAACAGAAAAATAGCCGGGCGTCATGGCGGGCGCCTATAGTCTCAGCTACTCGGGAGGCTGAGGCAAGAGAATAGCCTAAGCCCAGGAGTTGGTGGTTGCTGTGAGCTGTGTGATGCCACGGCACTCTACCGAGGGCTATAAAATGAAACTGTCTCTACAAAAAAAAAAAAAAGAAATTAGGTTATTGAAATAATTCAGGTGAGAAATGATGGTGGTTTAGATCAGGGTAGTTGTGCTGGAAGTGAGGAAATGTAGTTGGATTCTGGGTATATTTTGAAGATAGAGTCAACAGGGCATGTTAATGGACCACATTCTCCTTTGTTCATTTAGCTCCAGGAACTCCACCACTCACATGCCCTAGTTGCCTCCTCCATCCTCATTGAGGGGCTGAGTAGAGGTGACAGACTCCAGAGACAAAGCTAAACTGGAGGGCTTCCAGGTATTGTCAGACAAAAGAATTTAAGATTCACACGTGTTCTACATGAACTGCTTCCACTTTCCATCGTTAACACATTTATTATATTTTTTGAGTATTTTTTTCGAATTAATATGAGGGTACAATTTTTTAGGTTACATTGTTCTCATTTCCAGGGTAAAGTTCCATTCAAAGTATGGACTGCTTCATTAATTTGCATGTCATCCTTGTGCAGGGGCCATGCTAATCTTCTTTGTATCATCCTAATTTTAGCATATGTGCTGCCGAAGTGAGCACCATCATTAACCCATTAAATGGGTAGGGTTTCTACCTGCTGTCTCCCTTGCCCCACCTGGTCTCCAGAGACCAGTTATTTATTAGGTCCCTGTTTGTCCAAATGAGTGTCTGTGGCCCCCAGGGTGTGTTGGTGACACTCAAAATAGTCCTGGGTGTTTCATGTTTGTATTTGATACAGGCTAGGGGCAGTATAATATGGGTATGTAGTCCTCAGACCTAGGCCAGCCATTTACTCCTGTGTATTTACACAAAACCCAGTGGGATCAGACCTGATTCCACACTAAACACACACATACACTTTGGGCCTGGGTTGGGCATTTTTGGACAACCTGAGAAAGGCCAAGCTAACCTTACACTTTCAGGCCAGCGATGGGTTAGGGAAGTAAGGAGGGTAGATAGGTGACCAGTTGGTTCTGGAGTCATCAGGCCTCACCCTGTTTCCTGTAGTGGGGGGTGCATTATAAATACAGATAGCCAGAGGGCCTTTGACTTCAGAATCCAGGACTATACTGGTTCTAATTCTATCAAAGCCTCACCAAGATGAAGCTGCCAGGCCAGGAGGAGTTTGAAGCTTCTAGTGCTCATGAAAATGTTCCTGCAGGGGAGGTGGACAGTGGTCTTGGCCTTGGCCCCAGCCCTAATGGCCCCTCAGTCACAGACAGCAGGGACCTGAGGGTACAGGAGGACCCTCTGCTCTTTATTCAGCTGAATGAAATGCTGGGTTGGCCCCAGGCACTGGAATGGAAAGAGACAAGCAGGTGAGTGGGACCCAGGCCCATTTTATGGATTCCTTCCCCTTCCCCAGCTGGGCCTCCTCTATGAACCCAAGTTCCTCCTGTGGGGCTGCTTCCCACCAAAAATTAAGATTTCCTTCTTTGTATTTCCTTATTTTGGGGCCACACCCTCCATGATACTCAGCTTCCTTTATAGTCTAGTTTTGAGTTCCCCAAGACCCAAGATGATGGGGTGACTTCCAGGGGAGGAGCATACTCCATACTACTGGGCCCCCAGGATGCCCCTGTTACCTTCTCTTCCCTGGCTTCCCTGCATCCCTACTCCTGGGTATGGGAGAGATGTCTCCAATAACACTATCTACTGCCCTTCATCACAGGTGGGTACTATTTGAGGAGAAGTTGGAGGTGGGCGCAGGCCGGTGGAGTGCCCCCCACGTGCCTACCGTGACTCTGGCCAGCCTCCTGAAGCTCCGTAGCCTGCTGGCTGAGGGCCTGGTGCTGCTGGACTGTCCAGCTCAGAGCCTCCTGGAGCTTGTGGGTAGGCTGGGATCCTTTGCAGGGGGGACCTGAGTAGCCATGCCATTTTCCTAGGATTTCCCCCAAAGTCTTGTAATCTTTCAGAGCTCACCCCACTCCACCCTAGGGATTATCCATCCTTGTTACAGAATGGAGATGGAAAACCAGAGTAGAGTAACAATTGGCCCTTGCATTCCCTGAAACTCCCAGAAGGGAAAGGGGCCTGGGCAGAGGAGGAAGGGAAAGAGTGGGGGCCAGGGAACTCTCAGGAAGGAATTTGAGTGCTCTATATCTGTTCTCCAGAGCAGGTTACCAGTGTGGAGTCGCTGAACCCAGAGCTGAGAGGGCAGCTGCAGGCCTTACTGCTGCAGAGACCCCAGCACTATATCCAGACCAGAGACACCAGGCCCTGCTGCAGTGAGAGGCTCCCCCCTGGGCCCAAGACCAAGACCATGGGGTGGGAGGGTCCCAGATCTCTCCTGTACCTTCCTGGGCCTAACGTGGCCCAGCTTCAGCTCAGGCCTCAATCTAGGACTGATGGACAAGAGGAAGCTGGTGGTAATGCTGTGGAGAGAAGACAGGGGGAGGGGCTAGAATCTGTAACAGACTTCTGTGAAGTGATGTACTTGGTTGTACTGTGCCAATAGTTTTACAGGCAGTATCTCATTTAACCTTCACAACCACCCTGTAGTTAGTACCACGATTATCCCCATTTTAGTAATGAGAAAACTGAGAGAAGCGTGTGCTCTAGTTCTCACAGTATATCAGTCCCCAGACTGGTTAGGGAACCTGGGTGGCTCCACCCTCAAAGTGTGTGGTCTTTGTCACTATATAATCCTGTTTTGTAGGCTCTATCCATCGAAGAAAGGCTTCCTGTAATGAGGAAGCTCCCTTGAAGGAACAGGTTGGTGGCCTTTCCTTGGGCAGGGCTGGGAGGAGGGTTAGGAATTAACAAAAGCCCACCCTCCACTTTGGACCCCTTAGTTGAGTTCTGCCCTTTCCAAATAACCTGTCATACTCTGTGTCTCCTCAAACCCCCACTCAGCATCAGAATCCCCTGAGACACAGGTTGCCTCCAGGGGCCGAGGCAGGGAATGTGCTGGCTGGAGAACTGGGCTTCTTGGCACAGCCACTGGGGGCCTTTGTTCGACTGCGGGATCCAGTGGTGCTGGGGCCCCTTACTGAGGTGCCCCTCCCCAGCAGGTGAGGCTACTGAGTGGGATACTGGGGATCATGCAACCAAGAAAAAGGGCTTATGCTGGGGAGGGGACTGGGAGAAGGGGTAGTGGTTAGGAATGCACAGTAGATGTGCACAAGTGTGTGCATGGTTCTAGTCAGGAAGTCTGAGCTGAGCATCAGAGGCCAGGGCTGCCCAATGGGAAAGCAGCCTCTGACTGTCTCTGGAGCCTGGTTCCTTCTGCAGGTTTTTCTGTCTTCTTCTGGGCCCACCTACATCGGCAAAGTGCTACCATGAGATGGGCCGGGCAGCAGCTGTCCTCCTCAGTGATCCGGTGAGCTGGACAGATGTGTGTGTGTGCAAACGCATACACTCGTGGGAAAGAGTTTTTGTGTACACAACACCTACAGGGTCACTTTGTATCTGTGAGCATGGGAACTGAAGCTTCCCAGTATAGCTGCGTTACTGGCCCAGGGCTGGCACACAGTAGGCACTCAACAGATACTCTTTCAATGATGAATGAATGTGTGAATGACTTGTCTATGTAACTTCTGTGTGTCTAGTTTTGAGAATGCAAAAATGCTTCTTGGAGTCCAGATCTGCATTTACCACTCATTCTATGCCCAGCAATTCCAGTGGTCACTTCGCCGGGTCAACAACCTTCATGACCTTCTGGCAGCCCTAGATACTTTCCTAGAGGAGGTGACAGTGCTCCCTCCAGGTCGGTGGGACCCGACAGCCCGGATTCCTCCACCCAAATGTTTGCCCTCTCAGCACAAAAGGTACCACGGTGTCATCCCAGATCCTTCCCCACAGGCCCTGGGTCTCATTACACTGTTGAGGAAAGGCAGGTTTCCAAGAAAGAGAAAGAGATCTATGTTTGGATTTGGAGGTGGGCAGATCTAACTCTGAGTACTGCTCAACCACTCTCTCCCTTGCTGTAAGATCTGAACAAGGACCCTCTCCTGCCTGAGCTGTCTTTCACAGGTCACAATATGACTGTGCTTTCTTTTTTTTATTTTTTAATTTCTGGTCAATATGAGATTACATAGGATTAGGTTATATTATTTGTGTTTGTAAGGTAAAGTCCAAAATCTGAGTTGTAGTTGAGTCCTTCACCCAGGAAATGTGCCATACACCCTGTAGATGAAACTTACCGAGCCCCCAAGCCTCCTCTCTCTTTCTTGAATTTAATTGTGTTTTTCTCTCATGTGGGACTGCAGTTGTTGATCTATGATTTTCAGATCAGTACTGAGTACATGGGACGAGGCCCCGGTCTCCATGGTCTGAACAGGGCCTCTAGCTGCAGGGACATGAGCAGCCGCCAGGGGGCAGGAGCCACGAGCTCTGGGCTCAACAGCGGATAGGTTGGAGATCCTAAGCCAATCTGAGGTTCCCCTCCTCCTCAGGCTCCTCAATCAAACGTGCGAGAGCAAGGGCTTCGCCGCCCCGCACCGGACTCTGGTTGAGGACAGGCACCGCCACGGGCCTCACGCACCTAGCCCGGAGCTTCAGCGGACCGGCAGGTGAGGCGAGCTGGGTGGGAGCAAGGGTTAGGGTCACAGGGGCTTAGAGGTGTGCTCACCCGGCCACAGGGAAAGTAGCGAGGGCACGGGGACGGGGGCGTGGTATCTGGGAACCTGGATCCCTGACGACCCACGGGCGGGAGGCTGTTTGGGGGCCTTGTCCAGGACGTGCGCAGAAAGGCTTCGTGGTACCCCAGCGATTTCTTGGATGCCCTGCACCCCCAGTGCTTCTCGGCTGTGCTCTACATTTACCTGGCCACCATCACTAACGCCATCACTTTTGGTGGTTTGCTGGGAGATGCCACCAATGGTGCCCAGGTGAGGGTGTGTGTGTGAAGGGGGCAGTCACAGGGTTTGGTGTCCTGCCAGCTAGTCTCCTTCCCCAGGGACTAGGGGTGAGTAAAGGAGGCTCCCTGGAAGCTTGGGCTCCTGTACTGAGGACTACAGGGTCCTGGGCTGATCCCCTTCTGGCTTTCAGGGAGTGCTGGAAAGCTTCCTGGGCACAGCAGTGGCTGGAGCTGCCTTCTGCTTGATGGCAGGCCAGCCACTCACTATCCTCAGCAGCACAGGTCCAGTGCTGGTCTTTGAACGCCTGCTCTTCTCTTTTAGCAGGTAGGAGAACTCCTTTCACCTCACTGAACCCTCACTAGCTACATTATCAGGCTGGTCCTGGCTGGTCCAATAGGAGAGGGTGGGAGCTGTTTGGCTCAAGGGGCACCTGACCTGGATTAAGTGAGGAACAGATAGCCTTGCTAAGCCCTGTCTGTCTCTTACCCCACAGAGATTACAGCGTGGACTACCTGCCTTTCCGCCTGTGGGTGGGCATCTGGGTGGCTACTTTTTGCCTGGTGCTAGTGGCCACAGAGGCCAGTGTGCTGGTGCGCTACTTCACCAGATTCACTGAGGAAGGTTTCTGCGCCCTCATCAGCCTCATCTTCATCTATGATGCTGTAGGCAAAATGCTGAATTTGGCCCAGGCCTATCCTATCCAGCGGCCTGGGTCCCCTGCCTATGGCTGCCTCTGCCAATACCCAGGCCCAGGAGGTAGGTGAGGCAAATAGGAACCGTGGATAGGTGAGGAAGGATGCAGGAGGGAGAGGGGTTGTACCCTCAGTGTCTCCGTGATTGAGTTCAGCACCATGCTGAGTATTTACTCACCAAATTAACCAGCAGCGCTTTTCCCATTTTGGTTCTGAATGAATTGAAAAATAAGAGAAAGGGGCCAGGTGCAGTGGCTCATGCCTGTTAATCCTAGTACTGTGTGAGGACTAGGCAAAAGGATCATTTGAGCTCAGGAGTTTGAGACCAGCCTGAGCAAGAGTGAGACCCTGTCGCTATTAAAAATAGAAAAATTAGCCAGGCACTGTGGCAGTGCCTGCAGTCTCTGCTACTTGGGAGGCCAAGGCAAGAGATCACTTGTGCCCAAAAGTTCAAGGTTGCTGTGAGCTATGACACCACGGCACTCTACCCAGGGCAACTGAGTGAGACTCTGTCTCAAAAAAGAGAGAGAGAGAAATAAGAGAAAGAAAGGCCCAATATTGTCTTAACACATTGTTGACTAGTGATTTTACACAGAAAATATCCATATTACTGGTAGCTTGTGACCGGTCAACAATGTGATAATTTCTAATAACACTGATGAAAGAACATGGATGATGGGCCCAGCTTAACCAGAGAGTTCTTAGTTGTGACTCACCTGTCTGTTGACTCCATCACTACCCTACCAAGTATTTACTCCTCAGGACATTGTCTTATACCCTCATCCCCTCAAATTCTCTACCCATCTGTATCCATGGTGCCAAGCACAGGACCTGGCTATAGTAGGTGCTCAGCAAACATTGCCTGAATGGATGAGCAAATGCATCTGTGTATTTCTGCCAGAGCCAGAACTGGTCTTGGCCATGCCTAGCACAGAGTCCAACACACATTAGAGAGGACACATCTTCCCCAGTCCTGGTGTTGCCTTCTGCACAAAGGGATATATTCAAGTGCAGTTCTCCAGGCTTCTCTCCTACTCAGTCACTCTCAGCCAGAGGAAGAGCTGCCATTTAGGAGATAAGCTAGGCATGTCTGGCCCTGCTCCTTCCTCTCCCCTTGCTCAGGCATAAGCTGCCTATTTGGTGTATGTATTTAGCTCTGCTCCTCTAGGGCAAAACATTCCCTCTCCAGTACTGCCATGACTGAGTGGGTAAGCCTGTCTCCTTGGGGCGGGAGAAGGTTCCCAGGGGAGGGTGCATACATCTGAATTCTCTGCTTCCCTAGGAAATGAGTCTCAATGGACAAGGACAAGGCCAAAAGACAGAGATGATATGCTAATCACGGTGAGGGACTGCTCCTGGTAGAGCCTGGGAAAGAAAGGGTGGAGGCCAAAATAGTGGGTCCTACCTCTTTTCACCCCACAGACTAAATAAACTTTCATGGGTCACTAAGGCTCAGCCATTTTTAGGTCTCTGCAACTGGAGACCTCCCCTTCTGGGCACCTGGTTCCTCCATGGGTCATCTTTCCTCGAGGTGGGTCCAGGTGAGCAGGATGTTTACTTTGTTGCCCATAAGCTCCATCCTTGATCACCGCTCTCTATAGGACCTAGGCCTGATCAATGCATCCTTGCTGTCTCCACCTGAGTGCACCCGGCAGGGAGGCCACCCTCATGGCCCTGGCTGTCATACAGTCCCAGACATCACCTTCTTCTCCCTCCTCCTCTTCCTTACCTCCTTCCTCTTTGCCATGGCCCTCAAGCATGTAAAGACGAGCCGCTTCTTCCCCTCTGTGGTGAGTGTCACCTTTCTTTCTATGGGAAGGGCCCAGCTCTTGGGCTTGGGTCCTGTCTGTGAAATAGAAAGCTGTGGAAGGAGAGGGATGACAAGTGTGAGCTTAACTGAGTGTCCACTGACTGAGTGTCCACTGTGTGGTCAGGTACGCAAGGTACTCGGTGACTTCTCCTCAGTCCTGGCCATCCTGCTGGGCTGTGGTCTTGATGCCTTCCTTGGCCTAGCCACACCAAAGCTCATGGTACCCAGAGAATTCAAGGTAAGAGGTGGGTACAAAGGGTAAAGCAGGGCCAGGAGACCCTGGAGGAGGAAGACACATAAATCCCACACTGCTTTTTCTCTAAGCTTTTTTTCTTACTTGTAAACTAGAAATAGTAGTAATAATGGCCTCACAGAGTTGTCATGAGGATTAAATGAGCTACTACAGCAGACACATAAGTGAGTATAGAATATACAATAGCTATTATTATTGGATAGAGGTTAAGAGGATGGTTCTGGTCACCCAGACCTGGGTTTGAATTCCATTTCTGCCACTTTCCCAGCTGTGTGTTAGGTAAGTTAATGCACATTGCTAAGCCTTAACTTCGTTAATAAAATGGAAATGATAAATGACCATAGTTACTATCCCATCAGTTGAAGTTTACAGAAGATTATAAAGCACTTATCACAGTGCCTAGCACATACCAAGTCCTCAATAAATGTTATCTATGGTCCCTGCTCTGAGACTGCCCATCCCCACTCTACTACTCTTCACTCTCTTCTTTGTATCCCTTACTGCCTGCTCTGCTCCAGAAGCTGGAGCTTTCTCCCCAGGGCATGACAATGTTCAGGAAAAGTCTTAGCACTGGCTCCTAGACTTTGCCTGTACATTTGAAGAACTCTCCAGCTTCCCTAAGGACAGGAGAGCAGTGGGGGCTCCAACTGGGGCAGTCTTTGGGGTCCCCTCCCCCGACAGATGCTTGTAATCAGAACAGACGCAGACACACCCAGTCCTGCCTCTGCCACTGCCCCAGATCAAGGCAGGTCTGAGCCTGACTTGCCCTACCCTGGATGAGGGGGTTACCTAGGGAGGAGGGATCTGCATGCCAAGTGCGGGCAGGCCTCATTTACCACTTCCTCTTCTTCTAGGGAAGGAGGGACCCTGAACCAGAGTCCAGAGACTCTGGCTCCAGCTCAACCCCCAGGCTGGTACCCCCTCCCTCTGCCCTCTTTTAAGGGACAGGGATGCTTTGAACTAGCTGTGTACACGCACCCACCTAGCATCCAGCATTTTGTGTCTGGGAGCAGGGGGCTAGGTTGTAGAAGAATGCCAACGCTAAAATGTACAGGTGAGGTATTCTTGGGAGACCCTTTCCAACCTGTCCATGGAAAACTCCTCCTATAGCCCACGCTCCCTGGGCGTGGCTGGCTGGTGTCACCATTTGGAGCCAACCCCTGGTGGTTGAGTGTGGCAGCTGCCCTACCTGCCTTGCTGCTGTCTATCCTCATCTTCATGGACCAGCAGATCACAGCAGTAATCCTCAACCGTGTGGAATATAGACTTCGGGTAAGGCTTGCTGGGTAAGATTTGCTGGGTAAGGCCATAGACCAAGGTACAGAAACTCCAGGGTGGGGTCAAGGCTCCCTCTTTCCCAACTCAGAGGACAGAGGAATCAGATCTGGAGTAGCTTCATCCTTATTGCCTCCACCACTACCTGCAGAAGGGAGCTGGCTTCCATCTGGATCTCTTCTGTGTGGCTGTGCTGATGCTGCTTACATCAGTGCTTGGGCTGCCCTGGTATGTCTCAGCCACTGTCATCTCCCTGGCCCACATGGATAGTCTGCGGAGAGAAAGCAGAGCCTGTGCTCCTGGGGAATCCCCTAGCTTCCTGGGCATCAGGTGAGACCAGTATTCAGGAGGCTGGAGTGAGAGGTGGGCAGCAAGGTGGGGTAGTGAGGTACAGGCTGAGTTATTTGGGCAGCTTAATTCTGAGCTGGTGCTCCACAAGCACTACAGTGGCAGAATGTGTGGGTTCTGGGATCTGAGATGAGAGAGTGAGATCTTGTTTCTTCCTTCAGCCCTGGGGGCGGGAAGAGGCCTCAGGAGAAACATCATCAATGCAAGGATTGAAGTGAAGGTGCCATCTAATTATCCCCAGTCAGTGTAGAAGTACAAAGGAATCCATTTCCAAAACAATTTTGTAACTGCTAGAAACACAATCTGTCTAAAGTATATGAAATCGACTTTGTAAATTGTGAAATGTAAGTCTTTACAGCAAATTGATAGACATTTGCCAATTTTCCATAAAAATAAAAAATAAAATGAAGAATAACTATGAATTTGAATTGATGGAGAGGCCTGAGACTCTTACGTTTCTCTCCCAAGAATTTTTCACATCAAAGGGTCCTTCCCTCCGTATTAGGCTATCCCTCTAATTTCCATTTGCTACTAAAGTCTATACTGGTGTCTGGCCAGGGTTTCTAGCCTAGGTGGCCCAGGGGCTCTCCCAGATCTCAACTAATTTCTTCCTCTCCCCACAGAGAGCAGAGGATGACCGGCTTGGTGGTGTTCATTCTTACAGGAGTCTCTATCTTCCTGGCACCTGTGCTCAAGGTACCTTTCCTAGGCCAGAATCAGCATCAATGCACTAATAATAATATATATCAAAAACTGACACTTGTTGAACACTTACTGTGTGCCAGGCGTGAAGTTTTCTTCATTCATGATCTTGTTTAATCCTTACATTAACCTGAGAGGCATATGTACTTAACAAATGAGAAAGCTGAAGGTCAAAGAGATAGAGTAACCTGCAGGAGTCCACCAAGAGAGCCAGTTTCTCACATCTGAGGACTCAGACTCTTACCAGTGGGTTTTCTATTCAGCAGAGTAGGGTGTGGGCATGCCATCACCTTCCTCTTGAGTCAAAGTGCTGCCCTTGCTCCAGACTCGTAACAAGCCTGAGACTAAAAGTATGGTTATCACACCCTACAAAAACTTTTTGAGGCAAAAACCCTTCAATTCTCCCTCACCAGAGGTTTATAGAATATCTGCTATTTGCAAGATTCTGCTAGGTACCTGGGAGAAGTGGGGATGCAGGGGAGTTTAGAACCAAGCCCCTATCAGCAACACACACAAAAATTAAATAACAAGTAATAGAAAGGTTCAATAAGCTGAGATAGCAAAGCAGTCAAGGAGGGTGAGGAAAATATTAAACAAGAGTCGTTGGCAGGATAAGAGGTTAGGGAAGGGAAAGGTCATGGAGGTGAGGTGAGAGTGGAGCAGTGGAAAGAGCCAGATGGACCAGATCAGCCACTTAGTAATTAGGTGACTCTCATTCAGCAGATATTTACAGAGCATAAACCATGTCAAGCACTGTTCTAGGTGTTGGGAATATAATGGTGGTCAAAGAGATAATATTTTCATCCTTGCAGTCTGGTGAGAGGAGACAGATTTTTTAAAATTAAAACAAGAAAATAGGGGCGGCCACCATAGCTCAGTGGGTAGGGTGCTGGCCACATACACTAAGGCTGGCGGGTTTGAACTGAGCGGGGGCAGCTGAAACAACAATGACAACTGCAACAACAACAAAAATAGCCAGATGTTGTGGTGGGTGCCGGTAGGCCCAGCTAGTTGGGAGGCTGAGGCAAGAGAATCACTTAACTCCAAGAGTTTGAGGTTGCTGTGAGCTGTGAAGCAACGGCACTCTACCCAGGTCGACAGCTTGAGACCCTGTCTCAAAACAAACAAACAACACAAGAAAATAGGATAACTTCCCTGAAAAACAAAAGAGGATAAGGTGATGAAGAGCACCAGAGGCTACTTTAGACTGGATTGTAAGGGAAGACCTTTCTAGAGTGTCATCAGATGATAGTAAGAAGGAACTGGCCATGCGAAAGTCTGGGGAAAGAGCATTTTAGGTGGAGAGAAAAGCAAAGCAAAAGCCTTTTCAAAGGTTAGGAACAAACTTGGGCATGCTGAGGGAAGGAAAGGAGGCCAGTAGAATGGGAGCAGAAAGAACACAGGGGAAAAGGTCAAGGGCAGTGATTCATGCCTATTATCCTAGCACTCTGGGAGGCTAGGGCGGGTGGATTGCCTGAGCTCAGGAGTTCGAGACTGGCCTGAGCAAGAGCAAGACCCTGTCTCTACTAAAAATAGAAAAACTAGCCAGGTGTTGTGGCAGGTGCCTGCAGTCCCAGCTACTAGGGAGGCTGAGGCAAGAGGATCACTTGAGCCCAAGAGTTTGAGGTTGCTGTGAGCTATATGATGCCACAATACTCTACCCAGGGTAACAAAGTGAAACTCTGTCTCAAAACAAACAAACAAAGGGGAATATGACAGATAAGAGAGAGGTAGGCCAGGTGAAGGGCAAGATTGGTTAGTTCTTCTGAAATTCAATTTACCCATCTGTAAAATGGACAGAATAATATAATTTATTTCCTCTGGTTGATGTGAGATTCAATAAGATCAGGCTTACAAAGTGTAAACAGAAGGAAAGTCCTGGGCAAGATGTTAGATGTTAGAGGCTGGGGTTGGAACCTGTGGTGAGGCATCTGGGTGGTTGGCAGAGGTAAACTCCTTTGCCAGCTCTCCACATCTTTCTACCAGTTCATCCCAATGCCTGTGCTCTACGGCATCTTCTTGTACATGGGGGTGGCAGCATTGAACAGTATCCAGGTGAGCCCATTAAAATCACCTAACAACTCCACTCCTTTTTTTCTTTCCTGCTGGCATCTCCTACCTACACTCGCCGATTGTCCTCCTCTCCTCCTTTCCTATCTCTCCTGGGCACAGGGACTCTGCTGCTATGCTCTGGATGGGGAGAGGTCAAGAGAGCTGTCTGCCATTCCCCCTGTGCTGGCCTGAGATAGCTTACAGTGATATCTTTCTGTCAGGCTACCTGATTGTCCTGCTTTGCTCTTGCTCTTATTCTTCTAGTTCATGAAGAGAGTGCAGCTATTGCTGATGCCAGCAAAACATCAGCCAGACCTGCTGCTCTTGCGGCATGTACCCCTGAGCAGGGTCCACCTCTTCACAGCCATCCAGCTTTCCTGCCTAGGTCTGCTTTGGATAATCAAGTCTACCCCTGCAGCCATCATCTTCCCCCTCATGGTGATTTGGAGCAGGGTTGGACAGTGTCCTGGGGGGTCCTGGGAGACTGAGTCTGGAAGGGTGGCCAAGCCTCCACAAGAGGAAGAATCTCCTCTCTCTCACTTGCTGTGGCTCTGCCGGGTTAGGGATCTCAATACAAAGAAAGATGGCAGAGGGATACCTAGAGATGGGCTAGTCCTAGAATACCTGACTCAACTCCTTTGGGTTGATCAACCACAGGTAGAAATAAAACACCCAGAATAAAACTTCAATCCTGTGAGAGGAAATGCTGATCCTCTTGTTACTCAGTAAATAACCACAAAGTTGGCTTCCGGCATTGTTCTTACATGGGCTTTGCAGTAGAATCAATCTGCTTACCACTTCCCAGTTGTGTGACTCTTGGGAAGTAATCAATCTCTCAGTTTCCTTCTCTGTACAATGGGAACAATTATTGTATTATCAATCTCATAGGAATGTGTTAGCACTCAGTGAAACTGATACATAATGCCTAGCACATAGGTAGTATTCAATAAATATTACTATCATTAATATTCTTATTTCTGTTCCTGCAGTTGTTGGGCCTGGTGGGAGTCCGAAAGGCATTGGAAAGGATCTTCTCACCACAGGAACTTGTCTGGCTGGATGAGCTGATGCCAGAGGAGGAAAGAAGCAAGCCTGAGAAAGGGCTGGAGCCGAAGTACCCATTCAGTGACAGTGACGGTGAAAATGTAAGCTCCAGGCTGGGTCTTTTGAGGAGAATGGGACAGAGGTTGGGAGAACACTCTTGTCTAGGAGCTGTCCTAAATATCTCCATTGAGCCTGAAGGTGTAATCAACACAATTACTCTCCTTAGCTCTGTATTGACATAGGTAGACTGCAGGGCTGAGGGAAATCTTTCTTCAGAAGATAGGGACCCTGGTTTGTGAGTCCATGGGGGTGGAAAGGGCTGGGGTCACAGCTCTAATGAGCTGTCTTTTTCAATCCTGACCTTCATTTTGTCTCACTGTGGGTTTATATCCTGCCATTGGGTCTCTTCCTCTGTGCTTGTCATTCACGATCTCTTTCTGTCTATTCCAACCCATCTTGGGATCTCTTCCACAGTTAGAGCTAATCTATCAGCCAAAGGCTCCGGAAATCAACATCTCTGTGAATTAGCTGGAGTAAGAATCTGGGAATGGAGGCCTCAGGAAACTGAGCATGAGGTGAGGGGGTGAGAGAAGTGCTCCTGGTGTTGAGGATGGGGAGGTGTGGGCTCAGATCTTGGAAATCTCCAGTGTGATGACCAGCCCTGTTTTCTCTTCATAGTCCTTTAGGAGCCCTCAAGCGGGGAGGAGGGGTAGAATGGTCTCTCCAGGGGTAAGAATGGAACACTGAGGGTACCTGGGCTTGGCTCCCTGCAGTTCTGAAGTCTGGTCAGTAGAGGGAGCACAAACTCAATTGTGGGGCAGTAGGATGGTGTAGGGGGAGGCACAGTGAAAAAAGGATGGGAAAGAGCAGGGAGGAGAGGAAGAGAGGATAAATACTGGTGCTCCTTTCCCTAGCCCCAGAGCCAGGCTGCTGAGAACCACACTCTAGACAAGTAGAAGGATATTGTATTACTTGCCCTGTATGCCATTCCTTCATTTTATTCATCCATATAACAAACATTTTCTTTTTCTTTTCTTTTTTTTTTTTAAACAAGTGAACAGTTTATTAAGAATTAAACAAAGGTATGATGTGATACAGTACAAGCAAGACACTCAAGATAGGTATAATAGTACTACTCATACAAAAACTTAAATTGCACCTCAAAAAAAAAATCACAAGACAAAAGAGAAAACAATTTCACTGTTATAAGATAAGATATTTCATGCAAAGTATTAATTCTGCCCCCCCCAAAGCCCAACCTCCCAACAAACAAAAAGCTATCTTGGAATACTGCTATACTAACATATTAACCACAGTATAATCATTCATAGGAAAACAGTAATTAAGTGATGAATTGAATTAAATAACAAAGTTCAAACTGTCATAAACTCATAGACCACAATGATTTTACAAAACAAGCAATTCCAGAAATCTTATAAACAA
>CAUYRH010003094.1:0-29098 GCA_963574655.1 Perodicticus potto
ACATAAGAATTGATATCAAGTATCATTGGAAATTATGCTCTCTAGTGGATTTTACAAAGAAGGGGAGAACAATTATCTGGATAAACAAAGAACATCTTTCATGATATCAGGACCCATGGCAAATGGACCTTGATGGCTAAATGATAGTTTGCTCCGTGGAAAGACAGGTTTTAATTAAAAAAATTAGAAAAGTTCAGAGAAGAGGTTGAAACTGTGAAGATGACAGGCTGTGCATTCCAGAGGGCATAGTGAAAAAAATGTGGAGATCTAGAAGGATGAAAATTGGAGTCACATTAGTGTATGTAAGGTGACAATCTAAGGATGACAATCGATTTGATAATCATGATGGTATAATTTTTCTGATGACATCTTAGGAAGACTGAGTTGGTATTGATGTGGATATTATGGGAATGGACCTTTTTCCTCACACATGGAGCTCTGTGGATCCTTTACTTATAACTCTGAAATAAAATATTCTATTCTTGACTGTGAATCATGTATAATCTTGTTTAGAATGGATGTTATAACACTTAAAGGGAACATAAATATTAGCTATATAATAAAATAAGTAAGCAGATAAATTTTAACCATAAATCAACAAAATGTCAATTTTGTGCTTTTACAGTGTCGTATATTGGAGAACAGAGAAGAAAGTACTTCTCTATTCCACATATTCCCTTCGTTTTTCATAACCTAATGGAGGCCAAGATTCCCATAGCTTTTTTTTTTCTTTAGACTTAGTCTCATTCTGTCACGTTGGGTAGCATGCCCATCCACAGCTCATAGCAACCTCAAACTCTCAGGTTCAAGTGAGCCTCTTGCCTCAGCTTCCTCAGTAGCTGGGACTACTACAGCACAACGCTGGCCGAGCTATCTTTAATAGAGATGGGGTCTTGAACGCCTGAGATTAAGTGACGCACCTGCCTTGCCCTCTCAGAATGCTAGGATTACAAGTGTGAGCTGCCATGCCCAGCCTACCCATATCTTTTTTCAGGGAATATGTCACAGTTTCTAAAGTGATCAAATAGTGTCATTTCATGCCTTTTTTCAATTTTTCATCCTCGTTGCAACTAGAGAAACCCTTCTGAAATGCACACGGAATTTCCTTATTAAAAGTCTTCCAGCTTCCCTTATCATTTGGGGACAAGAAAGAAATTTCTCTAAACATAACTCAAAAATCTCTGCAAAAGTTTACATTTATTGAGCTCTCACTTCAGGTCTCTCTTGCTATGGAAACTTTGCACTTGTTACTTCAACTTTGCATGGTTAACTCAACATTTTCTACCACCTATCCTCAAATTAACATCATCATATTCACACCCAAGTCCAATCATGATTTCTGAAGAGGAAAGAAACCTCCTTGTCTTCTTAGAGTACATTAATGACCTTAAAGATGAGTGCGTGGTGCCAACCAGCTCTCATTCAAGGCACTTGGTGTTGTTTCAATGTTATTTTTTCTTGACTAGTTATATGAACTACATCATCTTTTTTTTTTTTTTCTAGACTTTCAACTCTGACATGACTCAGGTAATGCCTCCATTTTCATCATTATTTAAGCAGGCCCGAGGCATAAATTTTACTTAAAGGAATCCAGTCAATTCATTGGCAAAGTAATCTCTTTCTTTCTTTAATATCTCTGAAAGATGCATTCAGTAAAATCAAAGTGGTCAGCTTAGAAACCGACAGAACTAGATGCTATTTACATGATAACTATTTAAAAGGAGAAACAATAGGCAACTACAGTAAAGGAAAAGAAAGAGTAGAAAAGATGCTTTTAGGCATAAAATAATAGCTTCGGTACTTGAAACATAGTCAATAAAGAAAAGATATAATGAATAAGAAGAATTAAACCTGCTGTGATGCTTCTTTTCTTTTCACATGAGTCAACGCTAGCTTTGCCCTCCTCACACTTCATATTTCTGATATGTGTTGCTTATGGAACAAAACAATCTGCTCAGAGTGATCTTTTTTTTTAATAATTTTATTAAATCATAATTGTGTACATTGGTGCAATCATAGGGCAGAATGTGCTTCATATACAATCAGAAACATTTTGATTGTACTGTGAGAGATAGCCCTCATAGCATTTTCTTAATCACTATATAAAAACATTGATACTCTACATTTGATAAGTTTCACCAGTACCCTACTAAGATGCACCATAGGTGTGATGACTTTCAGCAGGCAATTGCATATATGGGCCTAGAGAGCACAGAAAGCTTTCCCCTCTCACTGTACAGTGTAAAGAAAATAGGAAAGAAAAACACCTCAAATCACCTGATTGAATTTCACTATAATTTTTATTAATATCTTAATGATCAAATTATTTAATTTCAGGTTTGGGTACTTTTTCTCACACAAATATTTAATATTAATATAATGTTTGACAGAGTAGGAATGGGCTTATAAGAAAAATACAGGAGTTTGATGTGAAATATTTTTGTTTCTTTTTCATTTTTATCATAGCCATGCATTTTGAAATTGATGCTGTACTAACTAATATTGGTTAAATTATCATGTTAACTTAATAGTATTCAATGTGGTTACTGTGGCATCTTTCTTACAAGGAGTCAGATCTACATGAATGCATATTTAAAGCTTATTTATGCATTTACTTTACATATTCTTCCAAATAACAACTGACAGTAATAATCAGAGTGGATGCGAAGGACTACATTTCTCAGATCTGAGCAAATCCAAACATGATTCCTAATAAAACTTTCAAAGGAAATTACATGTGTGGGATGGAAGAATGAGAAAATACTAAATGGCATATTTGTGTTTGACGCTTCCAGAAATGTTTGAAATTTACATCAAAAGATATTTTATTTCCTAAGACTTTATATCAACCCTCAACCACTTATAATATTAAAGATTAAAGCCACCTACAAGAAATTTATTTTAAAAAAAATCTATTAACGAATATATCCCCACAAAGTACATCCTGTATAGATAGTTTAGTGCATCCCAGGTTTTGAATGGATGTGCACCAGACTTAATGGGGGGATAGGTTAAAAATCTATTATTAGACTTAGAGAACTGGCTCAACAAAATTGTCTAAGAATTTCAAAGGTTAACAGACATCAGAAGTTCAGGGAGAAGTTTTTGTAAACTTCTGAAGATATTAAGAGTCTACTGACATTTTCCAAGACCAAACTCAGCAAATCTGGGGCATGCAATGCATCTAAAGGGGACACTTAAAATGCCCCTGACCCAGGGATTCTTGATTTATTTTTGATCTGACCTTGCTTCTGACTCATCTGTCATCCAAACTCAGTTTCAGAGCTGGGGCTGAGGTCCTGCCAGCCCCACCACCCTTTCCCAGCTCCACCTGTATGTGTGTGCCTGTGAGAGGTGGGGATGGCATGAGGGAGGGAATCTTCTTCTCTTCCAAACACTGTTCCGGAGTGGACATTGGCCCATTGAACATGACACACTCATGACCAAGAAGGATCAGTCGCTGAAATTCCCATTCTCCAACTTCTGTATTTTCCTAGGATCTCTTCCCCAGCTCCTGCATGTCAGGGCCCACCCCAGTGTCCCCATACTGGTGGCAGGCCACTGGGATGTGTCTTCAGTGCCACCTCTTTCATGTTCTAAGGCTCCCTCTACTGTCCAGTCCTCCAGTGAGAATCTGTACAGCCAGTGGTCCCTTCTCTTGGGAATGAGCTGAGTGGCTGGCAGGAGAATGACTTCTGATTTGACCTCAGTTGCCTGTTAATTGATGGAGGTAGGTTAACTTGCTCTCTCTCCCCCACAGGAAACATTTACATTTTAATCAAGGGCCTTAGGTGCCTTAAACCTAAGCTCCTAGGGGACCCTACACTTTTGATGGGGGGGAGGAGGGAAAAGGGGCTTCCTCACAATGCCTGTTTGGAGGAAAGAGGCTTCCCACAGCCTCCTCCATCACTGTCCTGCTCAGAAGCTGCTTTTGGTAGAACCAGGTTCTGAGGAGCCTTGCAGAACCCACCTGGTGACTAGTCTGCTAACACAGCTGGAACGCAGCACCCCAGACGAGGCAGCTTAAATAGCAGAGATTTATTTTCTCACAATTCTGTAGGCTGAAAATCAAGATCAAGTTGTTAGTGGAGTTTGCTCTTTCCAAGGCCTTGCTCCCCTGCCTGTAAACAGCTGTCTGTGTCCTCAAAGGACCTTTCCCCTGTGCACAGAGGTCCCCCGGTATCTTTCTGTGTATCCAGGTTTCCTCTTTCTGTGGGGTCACCAGTCAGATTAGATTAAGACACACTGCTAAGGGCCTCATTTTAGCTTAGTCACCTCTTTGAAGGCCTTATCTCCAAATACAGTGGTATCACATCTGAAGGTCAGGGCTTCAGCATATGAATAGGGGGACACCACTCAGACCATGACTCCCTCTGTAGCCACTCAAACCCCTCCCCCCCAGCAGCATCTGGCCTTTAGCTCTGGGGCAAACATCTTACTTAGAAAGAAACTCTAGGGTTTCCCCTCTTCATTATTAAATAAAAACAGATCATGTTTAGGAGGAATATATTATTTTATATATTCAAACTGTTCAATATTGGTTATTATCAAAGGTTAAATTTGCCACCCTGATTCAGTTTATTCATTTGAGTTTGGTTCATAAACTATACAACAAGGGCCTTTGATTTGAAGAAAGCTCCCTTGAGAACATGCATTTTAACCTGGGCCCCCAACATGGGTCCTCAGGCAGCCAGCACTCGGAGGTGCCTCTGTGCACCCAGGGGCCTCATGCTGCACCAGCTCAGGGGCTATGGATGTTGACAGCACTATCTTGACATCATTTCTGGCAAGGAACTTTAAAAGTGATCAGTGAAGCCCCATTTACTAGGTTTTGCAAAAGAAAACCAAGAGTAGTCAGTCCCCCTGGGTCCCAAGGTCAGGGCTTAGTGGTTTGTACACTGAGCCTGGCCAAGAAAGAATGGCCATAGAAACAGAAAATGTGAATTGTCTCCTGCCCTTCACCAGCTGCTGCGCCTGGCGGCCAGCAAACGCATTACTGCCGTGGCACGGTCATGCAGGCAAGGGCCCAGCGATCGCTTTACAGACGGAAGGCCTCAGACATTATCTCTAGGGTTGAGTTAAGTGGTTTGTCTAAGGTCGCTGGGTGAGTGAGTAATCAATCCAGGATTAGAACCTTGGCACCCCGTCCAGAGGTCTGCGTGCTGGCCGGGCAAACTGACCCGCTGCTGTCCTGACGTCACCCTGCTCACACCCTCACCTCCCAACCCTGAGTGCCCCACTCCCACGTTCCCAGGGGTAGCTCCCCAGGTTGCAGGGACCCCCAGCAGCATGGCCTGTTACCAGCCCCGTCAGCTCCTCTCGCCCCTTCCTCTCTCAATCCTCCTCCTGTCCCCCCCTCCTTCCTTCCCCCTGCCCTCTTTATTCGTTTATTCACTTAAGCCTTTGTGGAGAACCACTGTAAGAAACAGTCTCTTAGGCTGTGGGGAAGCTGAGATAAACCAGGCAGTTGTCTGACTATCTAAGATGAATGTGTAAGTTAGATGGGTGAAACTTACAGGCACCTGGTTATTCTGAAGGTGACAAGAAGCAGTAAGAGGGATTTGCATTATTGCACTTTTGTCTCCCAGCTTCAAATGTCCCCATCTGTGCCGTGCCAGGGCTCTGTAACCCCAGTTCTGTGCAGACAGCTTCCCTCTGGGAGCCCGACAAAAGGGGCGTGGGGGGACCTCGCAGGGCTGGCAGAGAGCCCAGCGCCAGCCCAGTGGCATGGCTGCCTCCCAAACCCGAGTTCGGTCTGTCCTCTTTTTATTGCTTCTTGGCCCTGGGGGGGTGACTGTTCTCCGCATTTACCTCTGCCACATCCTCTGGCTTTCTTTCTGCCTTTTCAGTTAACTAGTGGAACATTCACTACAATGTATTAGTTTGCCAGAGCTGTTGTAACAAAGTATGCAGGAAGCGGGTGGGGGTGGGGGACTGAAACAGCAGGTGATACTGTCTGGAAGCTCTGGAGGCTTTAACACATACCCAGGGGTCAGCAGGGCTGGGTCCTCTGAAAGCCCTGTCCCCTGCCCTCTGGAGGTGGCTGCCAGTCTGGGTGTCACTCGGCTTTTAGGTGCATCTCCCTGGTCTCTGCCTTCATCCTCAGGGGGTGTCTGCCCCCCGCGTCTGTGCCCAGTACCCTCCTTATAAGGACACCAGTCACATTGGATCAGGGCCTGCCCTCACCCTGTCTGAGCACACCTTTACTAATTCCAAGTAAAGTCACCATCCCAGGTGTTAGAGATTAGGGTTTCCATGTGGAAGCTTTAGGTGCACACAATTCAACCCGTAACAATATCTAGTTAAAAATGTTAATTTTTTTTTTTAATCGAAAACACTGGCATAGTTTCTGTCTCCTGAATAGACTGTAGCTGATATAGGGGCTGTAGACTTCAGGCTTCAGAGGACAGAGGCATTAATTCTGTCAGGGTAGAGAGAGTATAGACACGGGTCTGGAAGATGACTTGGATTGGGGCAGAGAATATGAGGGGGACACTCTGCACAGAAGTGCCAAGACCTCAAAGTGGAAGGCAGTGTGGGGACATTGTGGCCTCGTCCCCATGGACTTCCACAGCACAGAAACAAACCCAGGCTTTATTCTCTGGGCAATGAAGAGTCATCAAAGCTACCTGAGCAGGACGGGATTTCATGTTCAGGGGGGCATCCCGAATTTTGAGTTCGTGGTGTGCGAGTGGGAAGAGCCTTGGACTCAGAGGTGGACCTCAGCTCCAACTGGTCCCACTGTCCATGTGTGTAAAGGCGTCTCTGTTCTCCTGGCTGGAGCCCTCCTGTGAGAAGGACAGGGGACCGCGGGTTGGGGCAGGACATGCCAACAGTCTTGTGGATGTTTTTCTTAGAAACAGTCAAGAACCTTGACGGGTGGGTCTGAGAAGCCCAACTTGGGAGGGCAAGGGGACTCTTTTCCCCATTCTTAAACAGAACCACCTCAATATCCTCATTTTACATATTGAAATTCAAGATAAAGTTTTGTTTGAACACAGGATTTTTGTGCCTAGATTTGAAAAATCAGTGGAGTGTATGATTGTCAGAGTTCTGATTCTGATACCTCCAACTGATTTAATGATGCATAAACCTCTCAATGTTTGTGAAGGCCAATGTGTCAGCACTTTTCCTTAAGGGGTCAGAGTCGGTGGGTCCTCTGCAGATACAACCTAGGTGTACACTGTTCCTCAATTCTTAAGTATTTTATTGATCCCTTACAATACATAAAGTGTTAAAGAGAAATCTGGAATGACAACATGAACAAGGAAAATAATGCTATTACATAATTACCATTATTATCATTACTAATATTGATATAAATAATTTACTTATAAGCCTTCCCCTGGCATCCAAACATTCAGGCCATATCTCAAAGACCGGGTTAATAGTCTTACCATGAGCGAGGATAGAGCAGTGATTACAAACTGAATAACTAGAATAACAATTCTTCTGAGTTACTTCACAGCACTGCCAACTGACTGTATTGGGGGAAAAAATTCAGTATCGCAGGAGAAAGCAGTGGACTTGGTCTGTGCAATGATGCGGGATAAGAAGCCTTGAAATATACCATCTGCAACCTGGAGACTCAGGAAAGCCAAGAGTGTAATTCTAAGTCCAAAGATCTGAGACCCAGGAGGGTCCCTGGTGTAAATCTCAACCGAAGGCAGGAGAAGGCCTGTGACCAGGGACAGGCGGGAAGCACAGGGGGACGAGTGTCTTCCTCTGACTTTTGTTCTATCTAAATCCTCAGAGGACTGGACGGTGGTCCACTGTGGGGGTGGTCACGCCTCTAGTCTGAGGTCACAGCCTCAAACGGTGATCTCACTGAAACTCCCTCACAGGGACATCCAGAAATAGTGATGACCCCACGGCCCATCAGGTGAGCACATAAAATTAACCCTCACAGTGCCTGACACCTGAAAGGCGAATCTGAACAGTTCTCAGACACTGGATTAAAATGTGTTGGGCTTTCCTGCCCAGTGAGTCTCCTTTACCCCGCCTTCCCCGTCCCTAGTCTGTCCACCTCTGGTCGTGTTTTCTTCCACAGGAGCTGAGGGCTTGTTGCAACTTATCCTTTCCACAGTTGCCTGCAGGCAGGGACTCTGAACTGTCCATTATTGCTCAAAAACCTCTTTGAGATCTGTGTCTCACTCTTTCCCGTTTAAGTCCTGAGAATTCCCTGCTGAGATTGCTGCCAGGACCCCCTTCTTCCATCGTTTTTATTCTCTAGTGCACTGTTCATTTGACCATCACAGTTACAGTCATTTCATCACCCTGCTAAGATGTCCTTGGTTTTGTCTCGGCCATAAAGAGTTGAACCTCCTTACATATCGTATATCAGGCTTCGTGGCCAAAATGTGATCGGGTGAAGCTTGAAGGAAGTGAGCACCTGTGGGTTTATTCTCTTCGTGTCTGACAAAGTTTATTTTAATGCAATCTCGTGTTTTCTTTAGAAGTAGAGAGTATTGGTGAAATAAGGGGGTTTGATGAAACATGGGATTTGCCTGGTTCTAGCATTTATTACTGTTGATCACTTCTACTTTCCGACACACAATTCTCAGACCAGAATTTGCTTCTCCTGTTCAAACCTATCTCTTATTCCCTCTTGTTCAAAGTCCAGGTGGAAAGCCCATATATTGTGCTAGAATTCCAAAATGTCATAATCCGCTGGAAAACATGTTGAAATTCCTGAATCCTGCCCAAAGATGTTCTGATCGTTAGGTATGGGGTTGGGTCCAACATCTGAATTTAAATAAGTAGACGAGGTGATTGGGACTCGGGGTTGATAAAACATTTTATGAAATGGCGTCCTGGACCCAAGGTTTGATCTCTCAACCTGAGGGACCCTAATTCATTACGCCAGGGACTCCTAAATCCAGCTTTGGAGCCTGACTCCAGCACCCACCATCGCAGAAACCATCACTTCTGAAGGCTCCCCTGTCCTTCTGGTCACGTCTCCATCCACCTGCCCCCCATTTATTTTTTCTTTTGCCCTCTATGAGCCACAGCATTCTCATGAGTTCTGGTCTACCCTGCATCTCAGTCTGTACGTCCATCCAGAAATTCTCATCCTCACCTTGGGCTTGAACCTGGGGCTCCCAAATCTATATCTGTCATGTGAATCTCAGCCAAGAGTTACAGATCCCAATGTCCATTCACATTTGTCTTGCCTGCATCTGATGACCTCAGATGCACCTGCCCCTCTTCCTGTCCCCATGACCCTGGCGAGAGACGCCATCCCAGGGGAAGCATCCCAAACCCTGGGAGCCAGCCTGATGTGGGTGCTCTGCCAGCATATTTTTCTTTGACTTAAAATGATGTCAACCACAGGCTGGCCTATTGTCAGGGTTTCCAGAAAGGCCCCTGTGCCTTCAGTCTGATCCATTTTTATGCACCTTCCTTTCTGCTCTGAGAATGATCTTTCCATCACATAACTGACCAAATCATTCTTGTTGAGATAATAGTAATGGAGTTTGCCCTCACTTCCTACAAAGTAAGTCCAAATGCTGAGAAAGGCATAAAGAATTCCAAATCATCTGCCTTCCTGGCTTGTCCCTGTTCTACCCTACTGGTCTACCCCAGGTGCGTCCTATATTATCTGGTTACATTTTCCTGTGCATCAGCTGAAAAGTCAGTTTACCTTCCCACCCCAGCAAGTGCTGGGCTGTTGCCCACTAGCAATTGCAAGGACCTCCAGCCCACCCCTGGGGCTCTGAATCACAGCCTCATGCAGGCAACTCAGAAAGACACGACGTATTTCTCTACATCTTGACTTTTCCCCTGAATGATGGAAGCCTGCTTTTTCTGTCACACGTGTAGATTCTCACCACATTTGAGAACTACTGCTGAGGACACAGAGCATGAATGTGCTGAAGTTTATTTGATTAACTCCCTATTAACAGGAATTTAAATGGCTCCTAATTGGTCATTAATGCACACAGGGCTCCGGGGGCTGTCCTTGCATACACATTTTATGTCCTGTGTGTGTGATTCTCTGGGGCATCTTTCTGGTAAAGCTCCAGTGTAGGAGAGTCCATGTCCCCTGCATGGTTGTTAGAGGTTATGCTGCCCAGGACCTGGTGGGATAAGCCTCCCTGGGCTGGTACCTCCTGGAGTGGGAACCACTGGACCTTGGAGATGGAAACCTGCTGCGTCATCAGCTGGGGGCTGTTCTTCCCTGCTGTGTCTGCCACATTCACTGGGCAAGGCCAGGGGAAGTGCCAACAGTGCCAGAGACCGGGAGGTACCTTGCAAGAAGCCACTCTCGGAAAGAAAGACAGACAGAGGATGCTTCCTGATGGTGGTGGGATGGATGCCTGCCCCTGCCACGGGTGTCCCAGGCCAGCCCCACTGAAGCCACAGCCAAATGCTGAGGAACACAGGATTCCACGGGTCAAATGGGCCACACGTCCTGTGTCTAGGTACACGGCCTGCAGGCATCTCTGCTCGGGGCCCTGTGGGAGAGGTGACTCGAGGCCACCCACAACCCAGTGTGGGGAATAGACGCCTCTGCAGCAGGACACTGGCCACCAGCAGGACAGTGGAGAGTGTGTACTCGGCGAGGGGGGCCGTTCCCAGCTGGGAGGAGCCATCCCTGGAGAATCTGAGCAAGTGGCACGCTGGGCTGGGGCGTGTTTGCAAGATGGGTGGCTGGGTTTAGGGGATTGACCTGAGGTCATCCCTGCCACTTCAGAGGCACATAGGGAATCTGCACCCATGGACACACACAAGTCACTCTGGCAGGGACAGTTCCAGAATATTTTACAAAAACCAAGTGTTTTCTTTTTTTTTTTTTTTTTGAAATCTGTTTGAAATGTTTTTAAAGACTAATTCAAACTTTAAAATTTTTCACTGAATTGTGTGTAATATAAATGGCTTAATTGTGCTGAGATTGGACTTGGTGACTTCTTTGCTCCTGGTTTTCAGAGTTACTATCATTCCTTCTGCTCTGTTTGATACCAGGCCTGCTTGGGCTCAGAGATGAAGCAGGGTATCTGCTGGTGAGGGGCATGTTGTACGGGCAGATTCACAAAGCCGGACAATGGGGGTGCAGTTGCTGTTCCCAGGATAGGTGTCTACCCCCGACATCTGTCCCCCAGCACCTGCTGAGTGACCCGCAGAGAGGGGCAGAGGAGAGCTGCCCACTGTAAGTACCCATGGCCACACGCTTAGAGGGTCAGTGGGAGGAATCAGTCCTGCTCATCTGACAGATGTAGTTGTGTCCCTACCTTGTGTCTCCGCCCTAGTCTCACTCCCGCGTCCCTACCATGTGTCTGCCTCCTAGTCCCACTCCCGCACCTGGGACCTGAGTGGACTCCCCAGTACAAGTTGCAGTGAGATGAGGCTAGAAGGGGGTGGCAGGTGGAACGCTCAGGGTGACCAAGGGCAGCCACCAGGGCAGGGATGCTGAGAAGGAGGGTGAGCCCCAGCATCCCACCTCCGTTTGCCTGGTCTCTGCCCCTCGTCTGTCCTGACCTGCGTGTCTCTGGCTTTGGGTCACATAAGAGATGGGCAAGAGATGGGTCCTCCCCCCCCCAGGGTGGGCCTGAAGGAATCTGTCATGTCGTGGGCAGCACAGTGTCACGCAGGAAGGTGGAGGACCCTGAAATGCTTGTTACCCCAGTCCAGGTTCCCAGGACCTTGGCATGCTGTCCTCCTGAACCTCACTCTTCTGGAATTCTTCATTCAGAACGAGAAGTTACCTGGCATTTTTGTTTCCTCTGCTCAGGGAATGCCCCCACAAATGAGGAAGCGCACGGTGGGGTGGTTTCTCTCAGAGCTCTCCCCTCCTGTGAGTGCTCCATTTGGAACAGGATGGGGACAGAGCGGTGAGACTCCAGGTGAGTCCCCAGGGCAGCCACCCCACCGTGATTTCAGACTTAGGCGGCAAAGGCCAAGTGGAGCGTGTCCTGACCGTGTTGGGAACTGACCTGAAACCTGGTACTCAGCTGGTCCTTCAACACCACAGAAAAATGTGCCCGGGGCTTCATAAAACACTTAACATAGTGTGAAAAATGACTTTTTTGGAATTACCTGTGTGTTGAAAACTTAAAACCTCAAGGACTCGCCGCTGAGGACTTTGGCCCCAGTCTTGTGCTTGCGGTGCCAAGGGCGCACACGGCCTTTCCTCAGGGAGGGTTACACAGCAGCTGAGAGACCTTCCCTGAACAAATATTTACGGGGTGATGACCACAAGCGAGACTTGGGGCCGGGCTTTGGAGCCAGAGTTTGGGAGTTTCATGGGCTCAAATGTGAACTTGGGAAACCTGTGTACTGACATTGAGAGCCCTTTGAATTCCCTGAGGAGAGATCTGCTGGGCAGGGTGCCCCACAGAGGGCTCCCGGAGGAGCGGCCGGTTCTGGTCGTGTCAGTGAGGCTGTCCCGCATAGTCAGCACCCGTACCCCCCACACCTGGGGATGGGGAGGTGCTGGGGGTCCTCAGCTCAGGGCCTCAGACACGCAGTTGGGAAGGAGCTGGCACCTGGCTAGTTCTCTCATGGTTCTCTCATGGTTCTGCTCTCCCTGCAGGCTGGGGGACAATGTCTCCTGCCTCATCCAGCTCCAGGGGCCCCACATAGGCTCGGCCGCCCTCCTCCCACAGCCTTTTCCTGTGTGTGTCTTTCCTCCTCCACTTCTCATTAGGACACTTGTCACTGGATTTAGAGGCTGCTGGGATAATCTATAACATTTGCCTTATGTTGAACCCCTTTAACTAATCTTATCTGCAAAACTTTGTTTTCCAAAAGAGGTCACAGTCACAGATTCCAGGGAAGCTCAACCCACCCTAGGGCTTAACTCCTGGACCTTCCAGCTGTTGCTGGGAGGGGGTCTTGGAGAAGCTAGCACTGAACAGGTATATGTGGACGCCTGCCCCCTCTGTGCAGGTCACAGCCTGGGTCTTCTGGAGGGAGAGAAGGTTCTGTAGGTCTGGGGTGTCTGTGTGGTGACATGAAGAAACTCTGATGAGGCCTGAGAGCCGTGACAATGTCTCCTGGCAGTCCTGCGTGAGGGCGGTGGGAAGGGCCCTTTAGCTCTCTGAGCTCCAGGTGCCTATCCTGTCTGAGCTATTGCTGCCTGCCCCATGAATTAGCACCTCTCTTAATGTTCCAGGTATTCTAATCACACTGAGGACTTGGACAAAAGAATCCTTTTAACTTCTTACTTGCCTGGCGTCATCTTAGGGTGTCTAACCATCTCCCTGCTTTTCCTCTGCACACTGAACATCTCTGCTTTGCAAACCATCCAAGTTGTCAGCGCCCAGGATGGTGCACGGTGAGCTGGAGAGATGCTTTTTGATGTGCTTTTTTACTTCAGTGCTGATTCAGTGCTGTCTGAATCATGATTGATCCAATTAAAGAGGGTGAAACTGCCAGATTTTAATGTAGTTTAATTAAAGCCACCCTCATTAAGGACACGAGAGGAAACTGGAGCCCTCTTAAAGCTGCTTCAAGTGCTGCTGCCAACTGCAGGCTTCTCAAATGTTCCAGAGCCACTTTCATCCTGGCGCTCTGCAGCACACTGGGGGTGTTTGCACTCTGTGCTGGGGCAGGTGCGGTGGCCTGTGCTAGACAAAGGTGCCCTCAACAGAGCCCGCTAGACCATGGAAACCTCAATTGAAAGGACATGCAGGGACAGACATTGGCACATATGACCACGAGGTGCACAGGTGAGATGCTCTGGCACCTTCAGCCTGCCACAGGCACAGGTGCAGCAGCGCTCTTGCTGGAGATGCCTGGCACCCTCCTTCCCTCCACTTCTCTGTATAGTCCTATTGTCAGGGAGGCTCTGTCCACATGTTCCACAGAGACTAGGGCCTCTGAGCTTGTAAGCAGCCAGTTTCCTGACTGTCAAAAGAGAACTTCACTGTGCTGCTTCCCTACAGTGGTGACAATGAATTTCTTGACCAGCTGAGCTTCCCTGCCCAGGACCTAGAACAGAACGGGGCCTGGTGCTGGGCCAGGGTGCCTTGGCCAAGTGAAAGAGCGAGTGAGAGGGTGTTGTCAGGCTGCTTCAAATTTGTCACTTTTTTACTCACCAAGAGAGCATTTCCAACTGCTCCAATGGAGTCCGTGCCCTTTCCTGGTCTCTTCATTGAATATTAGATCTTTGTTGCAATGCTGCAAATTGTCTACCTGGTAGCTAGTTATTTGCAGAAGTATGATTGTATTAGCTTGGATTCATTTGGTTATCAGCAATAACATATCTGATTAATCCTGGCTTGAGCCGAAAAGTCACTCCACGGTAGACAGACGAAGCCTGGAGGTCTGCAGCTCAGTTTTGTGCAGGGCTGCGTGCTGTCATCAGTGCCCAGAACCTTTCCATTTTCCTTCTTTGCTATCCTCAGGATGTTGGTGTTGCCTCATGGCTTCAAGACAGATGCCACAGCCCCAAACATCACATCCTCACTCAAACACACTCAAATAGGGAGAAACTCAGGCAGACAGAAAAGCATTGCTATGTGTAACTGGAAGAACAATCCTTCCCAAGAGTTCTCCAACTCAGAGCGTGGCCCCAGAGTGGGCACGTTCCACCTGTGTTGGGGAAGTGGCCCTTATCTCTGCTCACACACTGCCAGCCTCTTCTTCTGGAAACATTGTCCGTCCTTCACTCCCTTTAGGCTGCACGTGGTTGTGTGATGTTGGGAGCAGTGACAGGTGAACACAGGAGCATACGTCAGTTCTCAGAGCAGTCTTCAGGGAAAGTGCAGTCAGCACGTACCTCTTCCTCTGTCCTGATTATTCCCCAAGTCTGTGTTGACAGGAAGCCTCTGCCAGCCTGGGCCCCTGTGTTGCTGGACGGACACAGTAGGTACTTCTTATAGTGTTTTTGAGTTTTTAATTCTTTTCATTGACAAATCATGAATATGTATATTCACGAAGTCCAACATAATGCTTTCATCTACGTACGTATTGGGGAGTGATGAAAGTTAATGAACATATCCATCACCTTATCATTTCATGGTGGGAACACTTAACATCGACTCCGTTATCAATTTTTAAATATACAATCCCTTATCATTAACTCTAGTGCCCAGGACGTGCAACAGATCTCAAAACTCACTCCTCCTGGTCGCGGAGATTTCCTGCTCTCCATCCCTGTTGCCCTCTGCCCAGCTCTGGTGACCGCGATTCTGCTCACTGCTCCGGGGAGTTCAGCTTCGTCATGCGTGTGAGTGAGACATGTGATGTCTGTCTTTGTCCACCTGGCTTGTTTCATGTAACATATGATTTCACCGGATGCACCACCAGGTGCATCCATTCGAAACGACAGAATCTCACTTCACTTCTTAAAGTTGAGTAGCACCCTCCGTGCTGTTTCCTTTACCCTTCCGTCCCGTATCTTGGCCGCCGGGACACAGAGTGCCGGTGTCTATTTTAGTCCTGATTCTACCTCCCTAGGGTGTGTATGGAGCATCAGGATCGCTGGGGCCTAGCGTCACAGTTCTACTTTTATTCCTTTGAAGAACCTCCATCGAGTTGTCCACAGTGCTGCCCTGACTTACGTCCCCACCAGCAGCGTACAAGCATTCCCTTTTCTCCATATCCTTGCCCACATTTGTTATCTTTTCTTCTTTTTGGTACTAGTCATCCTAACAGGCATAAGGCTTATCTTGCCGTTGTTTTAATTTGCATTTGCCTGGTGATTAGTGAGGATGACCCCTGTTCACAGGCCCACTGGTTGTCCGTGCGTGTCCTTTGGAGAAATGCCTATTCATTGCTGTGCCCGTTTTTCGGTCAGGTTATTTTTTCCTTGCTGCTGAGTTGGTCACTCGTGTATGTTGGATTTAACACCTTCTCAGATTACCTGGCTGGTGCATGTGCCTCCCAGTCTGCAGGCCGTCTCTCCACTCTGCTCCGGCTTGTGGGCCGCGGGGAGCGCTTCAGTCTGAAGCTGTCCTGCTTGTGTAGTTTCGCTCTCAATTCCTGGGCTTTGGGATCATATCCAGAAAATCATTGGCAAGACCCGGACCATGGAGCTTTCCCTCTGTATTTTCTTCTGCTAGAATTCCAGTTTCAGATCTTATGTTTAAATCTTCAGTCCTCTTGCATTTATTTCTGTGTATGATGCGAGCTGAGGATAGTGTTATTCTTCTGGAGGTACATATTACATTTTCCCGCTTTAAATAAGATCGGGCCTTTTTCTTACTCAGCACTCAGTGTTTTAAGAAAATACGGAGAAAAGGTGAGTATGGAGAAGATAGAAAAGTCGAGCAGGAGCCCAGAGGAACTGGTGCAGAATCGACACTGTGAGACACAGGAGCCCAGTGTCACCTGCGGTGAGATGACGTCTCTGTCTCACGCGGTGCCTACTGTGACGTGACTCTATAAATCAGATGTTTCAGTTTGAAAGGCAAGTGTGTGTGTGCATGCGGACAGTGTAAATCAGTTTAAGATAGATTTAGAAGCTTACTATTTAATGAAGGCAATCATGAAAATGTTTCAAGAATATATCATCACCTCAAACTTACCCTTAAAGTGTCACTCGGATTTGCCCCTAGTCAGAATCGCTTTGGTCTACGAGACCCGCCGTTCCCTGCTGACCAGCGTTCAAAATCTGGGCTGCCACCTGAGGCCACTTTGTCCACACTAAATGTGTCCAAACAGGGACAGTCCTCACTGCAGGTAGTTTGTGCTGTATCTTTGTTTTCTTTTAGGATTATTCCCTTGATGTTAAGAAAGTATATATTTTTTTTTTTCAGATTTTGGCTGTGACTGGGTTTGAACTCGCCACCTCCAGCATATGGGGCCAGTGCCCTACTCCTTTGAGCCACAGGCACTGCCAAGAAAGTGTATTTTTGAGACTAGAATGGAAAAAAATAATTCTCAAGAAACTGTTCTTTAGGCCAATTCTGCTGCTTTGCACATGTGTGGTATTTTATTTTTTAGTTTTCTGAGTTGCTTTATTCATTTCATTTTGTTTTGTTTCGGTTTAAGTTACAGAATGTGCCATGTGACCCTGTAATCATTCTTACAGACGCGAGTAGAAATTTGGGGGTGAAATAGACACTTTGGATGTTAGGCTTTTCGAGCTGAATTTTGCATCAATGCATTTTGATGAATTCTGATGTGAAATGTGTCCCCAGATCCTCACGAGGCAGAGCTGAGCCGGCTGAGTGATAAGAGCATGGAGATGGCTCTGGGGTTAGGGAGCCCAGTGCTGCTGACGAGGAGAATAGGCTGGATGATCCTTCATTCATTCATTTATTTAAAATATCGTTAAATATGAGAAAGTGTGATCTGTGATTTTGACTTTATTTTGTCAATAATTTAGATTTTTGGTAATTTTCTAAGAACATTGGATGACAGTTTGGGCAAAAGTCCTGTCAAAATGAGAATTTCTAAGTGAGGCTTCCAGGTCACTACTTATTTTAAAAGTTCGTTGTTATCAATTATTTATTTGGAGGGATGTTTACTTTCTGTTGGAAGTAGAGGATGATGGAGCAGAAACGAGATTGAAGCCTGACAGCAGGAGAGTGCTGGGAGTGTTGACAGGGTAGAGGGGGTCCCTTCTATGGGAAGCCGAGCACCTTTTTGACGTCTGTCGGGAGGAGACACTGTGGCAAGGCTGATGCCTGGGGCAGGATGTCAATTGGGCATCTTCCCCCCTTCAATTATCCAGCAGCTGATAAAAAATAAAATAAAATAAAGTTTAAAATTTGACATGATTCACCAAGTTAGTCATCACAAGTTTGCATAGAATTCAATTTTGGAGCTATTGCTAGCCCTCCTGGTGGAAAGGAATTAGATTGTGCACTCTGGGAAGCATATCAATTCTCCCAGCCACCAGGGACCCATCCCGAGATGTGGTCACAGTGATTGCTCAAGTGGATGGGCCGGAGGCGGGAGGAGGGAGGCACAGCCTCTCTTCCTTCAGAGCTCCTAAATGTGTGTCAGGCTCCCACGTGTGTGGTGACTATTTCTCTAAGTCCATCAATTTCCGTCACTGGGTTTTTGTGTTTGATTGTTTTGCAGCTATTGTTATTTTAATTGATAAGTGTTCCACATGTCGGGGCCTGTCCTTTTTTTTTTCCTATAGGAATCAGAGTTTCCAGGGGACATGATGCTTACAGAGATGCACATAGCAAAGTGGGGAGCAGAGTGTCTGGAAGGGATCCATGCATTCAGCCAAAAGCCAATTAATTAGTCCAGCTAAGAAGGCACATAAGTGGTGTCCTAATGGCTTGAAAGAATAAGTACCCAGAGCTGTCTACTCGACTCCCTGGGCACCATTTACTAGTCCAAATGCCCATTTTCTGAACGATACTCTGGTGGACTAAAAGAATTAATGTAATTGATTTCTTTTGGTAAAAAAATCCCCAGGAACATTTTATTTAAGAAAATACAGAAAATTATGAGATAGGAATACTCCATCCAGTCAGATATGACTCTAGGCAGTGTGCCTCTGCTTCCTTCTGTTAGGCATGTAAACACAAATATAAACAAACTGAGGACCATATTTTATATACTGTTTTACATCCAGATTTTTAAAATTAAAATGTCATACCTTCCTGTCATTTAATATTCCTGTCATTTAATAATAGCTGCCATCCTAGAGCCACATGAGGTTTGGCAGGGGAACACAGGTTCTTCTCCAGTGCAGGAGGGCAGGGGAGCCAGGAGCCACACAGGCAGTGAGAGAGGGGCGTTGACTCACCTGGTTTGCTTCCTACTGTCCTCCTCTGATAGGTTGGTTTGCCTCCTACTGTCCTCCTCTGATAGGTTGGTTTGCCTCCTACTGTCCTCCTCTGATAGGTTGGTTTGCCTCCTACTGTCCTCCTCTGATAGGTTGGTTTGCCTCTTACTATTCTCCTCTGATAGGTTGGTTTGCCTCCTACTGTCCTCTTCTGATAGGTTGGTTTGCCTCCTACTGTCCTCCTCTGATAGGTTGGTTTGCTTCCTACTGTCCTCCTCTGATCGGTTGGTTTGCCTCCTACTGTTCTCCTCTGATAGGTTGGTTTGCCTCCTACCGTCCTCTTCTGATAGGTTGGTTTGCCTCCTACTGTCCTCTTCTGATAGGTTGGTTTGCCTCCTACTGTTCTCCTCTGATAGGCTGATTTGCCTCCTATTGTCCTCCTCTGATCAGTTGGTTTGCCTCCTACTGTTCTCCTCTGATAGGTTGGTTTGCCTCCTACTGTTCTCCTCTGATAGGTTGGTTTGCCTCCTACCATCCTCTTCTGATAGGTTGGTTTGCCTCTTACTGTTCTCCTGTGATAGGTTGGTTTGCCTCCTACCATCCTCTTCTGATAGGTTGGTTTGCCTCTTACTGTTCTCTTCTGATAGGTTGGTTTGCCTCTTGCTGTCCTCTTCTGATAGGTTGGTTTGCCTCCTCCTGTCCTCTTCTGATAGGTTGGTTTGCCTCCTACTATTCTCCTCTGATAGGCTGATTTGCCTCCTATTGCCAGTTGGCATGTGGCCTAATTTGACTCCTGGGTTTGCATTGACTGGACTAGCCAGGAAAACCCTAGTAACTTATCTACAAAGTGCTGTGTGGTGCAAGGCTGTACCATGTTGGCTCTTTGCCAGCATGTGGCTGGTAGGAAGGCTGGACCCCATCACATGGCCCGATTCTGAGTGTGGACTGGATTAGCAGGTCTGTGTGCAAACCTCCAGGGGCGCTGAGGTGTGAGAGCCACATGCACCCATCCTGTTGCCTGTTACACATGGCCACCTGCAGTGGAGCCTCAGCATGTGAAGGTGAGCTGTTCATCTTGATGCGCGAGCAGGGTCCCACATTTGAGGCTGAAATCTGTGAGTTCCAAGAACTGTCCATCTTAGGAAATAAGAACTATTGGTCATCCTTTATATTCTGTCCAGGGTGAACAAAATTCTTGATATATTTCTAAAGAAATGTCCCTTTTTTGGTTTGGTTTGTTGGAACCTAATGATCATGAGTTTATGTGGCCACTTACCTCCCGTTAACTAAGGTAATTTACACAGAACTCTGGCTTTGAGTCCAGGGGTGGGGACTCAGCCCAGAGGGAGGTTTTATAAGTCCCACATAGGCACCCATTCCAAGGAGTCACCCTGTGTTATGTTCACTGTGCCTCCATCAGCTGAACCCAGGTGAACCCCTAACATGTCTGCCCTAAGCTCTTTGTGTGGCACTAGGGGGGCGACTGGTTTGCCTCTAATCTAGGGTTTAAATGCAGATTCAGTACCCACAGACGGAGAAGGGGGAGCAGGTAAGGAGGGGTGCCCTGTGGCGCAGAGTGAAACTCCTTAATCTCAGCCCCAGGTATCTGAGTCATGGCCCAGAGAGCTCTTGGGCGGTGGAAAAAGCCTCTGCATGGTATTTACACAGAGCTGGAGAACATTCTGTCTCCAAGGAAATGCTCTTCAGATGCTTTAAGGTTCATTAAGGGGTAGGAAAGTATTAAATAATTTTATCTGAAAACCAAAGTACCCAATGAGTAGAATAAATGTTTGGCTTTATTTTTGTGATGTTGAGAGATGTCTTTGATTTCTAGTGCTTGCTAATCTTTTCGTTTTCCTGAGTACAGGTAATTCTATTATAAATTAACAAGGGAAAGTAAACCAACAGTGGGTTTTTAATTGCATATAATTACTTGGTATGCTGAAGTATTTTACAATTGAGATAATTTGCCTGAAAGTGTTGGTATTTAGTGAAAAGAATTTATGGTAATTCCCTTATTTTCTCCCCACCGCCTAGTAATCTTTGTAACAAGGAAGTAGAAGGACAGTAAGAATTCTGAACTGAAACACAGTGATACATGAAAGTGCTTAAAATGTATCTATTTGTCTTTGTTTCAACAGGAATCCAAAACAAAGTTAATCTGATCAACAAGGATCAATAGAAAAGTGAGTGAAGATTCACATTTCTTTGAAGCTGGTAAAGGCAAGGAAATAATCCTTCCAAACAATGAAGGCCTTTAATTCACTGGCTCCAGCACTGAAAGCCATTGTGAAGTGGGATTTGCTGGTTTCAGGTTTTAATTTGAACTGTACAAGCAGGTGCAGTGACAGAGGCAGAGCTTCTGCTGTTGGGCTGTTGGCACTCCTGGCAGATGAGACTCACCATTAGTCCAGCTTTACACACTTGACAATGCTGCTTCTGCAAATGCCAGCCGCCTTTTTACTTTACTTTGCTCTTTGGGTACTTCTCTTACCTTGGGACTTGGTCTCCTAAGAGGAGAAAATGAAAACCACAAAAGCAGGTTCGGTTTCAAATCTGAAAAACAAAACATTCACCAATAATATTTTTAACCTGACCTGAAAACTACATGGACAGAAACTTATAGGGGAAACTAGGGTAGAACACGGTGGTTTCTATATCAAAGGGCTCCGACTCCCCCCGCCACCCCAGCTGCCACCCAGGTGCTACCCCGGCCCAGCCTGTCCCACAGCCGGGAAGGGCAGCTGGAGTTCTTTCACGGCTCTCCCGCAATGAGGGGAAGATACACGAGCACTGCACTTTCCTTTGCTTATTTGCATATCAGGGACAGAGTTTGAGAACCACGACTCGAGGAGCAAGGGTCCAGGAGGACAGTAGAAAGCCAGTGGGTGTCTGTGTTTTCACTGCTCAGGCGTCACCTAAGATGCTTTCACAGGAGACTTCCGATTTCAGGTTATTAGTATTTGGGGATGGGAGAGACTGGAGCAGAGATCCTGAGCATGGCCACACTGGCCTTCCCGTCCCTCTCTGAGCATGCAGTCACTGTCCCTTAAACTTTCCCTGGCCATGTGGTGTAAATATTTTTTGTCTCAGCCTTCCGGGGCTCACACTTTCCCATTCCAGGATCCAGGAGTGACAGGTAACTCAGAGAGGCCCAGCCCTGGTGCCGTTTCTCACATGGAAGGCTCTCCTTCCCGTATTATTTTGCTGATGAGAAATGATTTCCCATTAAATTGTTAATTCCCTGCCTTTTCCCACGACCACTCTACCATGAGTCAGATACCGAGAATGCAGAAGGGAGAAAGAGTTGCACTCAGAGTCCAGAATCAAGAAAACAGCGATGGCCACGCCGTGTGCAGGTGGGGGCGGGCCAAGGTGCAGCTGGCTCAGCCTTGGCAGGGGGGTTTGGGAGCTGAGGGTGTAGGGTTGAGGCAGCAGGGTGGTGAGTGGCCAGTCCTTTCCGCAGTGACTGTGAAGGACTTCTGGCTGGAAAGCAGGTGCAGAGGCTCTGAGGTAGAGGGCTGTGAGGGTCAGCAGGAGTTTCTGTGCTGGGAGGGGCCCCTAGTGTCACAGTGGGGCTCCAGGTGAGTGGGAAGGGCCTGACCTTGAAGGATGAGGGGTGGGGGCTGAATGTGCCCACATCCTGAGAACTGCAAGGAGCTGATGAAGATGCTCTCAGCTCAGACTCAGTGACAACACCTTCCGATGGCCCCTATGACCCTGCTGTGGGGGGTGGGTTTGGGAGACCAAAGGCTTCTGACGGGCTGTTCTGTTGGGAGATGGCGGGAGCACAGGTGCAAATTCCCCTTGTCATTGTATCTCTGGGAACCTGGGTAGGCAGCCTATGTGCATTGAATATTTTTTTTAACTATGAAACATCGATGTGAAGTGCACACACGCAGTTTCAGGGTTTACATGCCTGTCTGCAGCCTGGAGCTCCTGAGCTTAACTGATCCTGTCTCAGCCTCCTGAGCAACTGGGGTTACAGTCACACACCTGGCTAATTTCTTTCTTTCTTTTTTGTTTTTAATTTTCTTTTGTAGAGATGAGACCTTGCTATATTGCCTAGGCTGCTCTTGAACTCCTTTCTTCAAGCCATGCTCTGACCTTCCAAAATAGCCTATGATCTTAGCTATTTTGATGTGGATAACAAATTATAATCTTTAGTAACCCACAGAGCTATATAACACTAGATCTTATTTCTTCTAACAAACTGTATATTTATAGCCCCAAATAATTACTTCTTTTCATTCTGATGAGAAAGCTACCATTCGTAAGTAAAGTGGTTAACAGATGTGGCCTGAGGATGTGGAGAGAGCCATGCTTTTTCTTCTCTTATTGCTTGGTTTACAAGGTGGAAAAACAGCTCTGAGAAACCTCAGGAAAATCGTGGTTAGAGGGGAAGTCAGTGAACTAATGATGATGAACAAAAAAGAGTTACATCAATCACCAGTGTGCTTTTCTGTTTGGTTCTTCTTGATGTAACCTGGGACAGTGAGTGCTTTCTTTCTGAGCTTTGACTAGCCAAAGATCTGGGAATCAGGTTTGTTTGTTTGTTTTTAATTTCAGATTAATATGAAAATACAAAAAATTGGGTTACATTGTTTGCATTGTACCCACATAGCCTTCCTGTGACCCTGTGTGTGCTGTGGTTCTCATGTGTGGTTTTTAATTGTAGCCACAGGTACTTTTTCACCACTATACAGGACATAAATGTAACAGAATTTTCATGCCCCCTAAATCTTTTGAAATTAAAAAATGAAACTTCTCATTATCACAAATGACATAATTTTCCACCAAGAAAATAAAAATAACTTAAAATTCTAAAAAAATACAAAATCTTCTGGTCTTAATGCTAAAATAAAACTTATTGAACTCTCAGCCAAAGCATTTCTCATACCTTTATTATTTTATTTCCCACCACACAGTACAAGATATTTTAATTATCCCCCTTTAAAGGTAAGGACACCGAGACTCAGGAAGCTGAGCATTTATCCAGAGGGTTGCTGGCCAGTAAGTGGGGAAGTCAGGATTTGAACCCAGCTGGCTTGATACCAGATTCTTTGCTTAAACCTCATGTTGATAAGAGAAAAAAGAAGGAGAAAAATCAAGATAATTTGGTGATCAGCCCTAAATGGTCAATATTCCTGAAAAAGTCCAGGATGTCTGTATTTCAAAATAGAATGTCCAATCTCCTCCCAGAGGCTTTCACAATTTGGTATTTTGTCCCATGCCCAGGGTTTATTGCAAGAGCTTTCTCTCCGTCTGCCCTTTACTTTGGTGTGATGTTTCCTGGGTCCTTTCACAGTCCGTGTAAGGGGAGCACCACCGAGTGTGTTGTCACCACAATTCTTAGTCTGTGTTGTCATGGAGGCTCCTGCCTCCAGCCTCTTGCTCAGAAACTAAGTTGGGCCACTAGCTATGTATCGATTTGGCGCATTGATTTTCTGATGGTGACAACGTCTGGACACAGCATGGTGTGTGTAACTGCCCCAAACACATAGCCGTCCTGTGATCCTGTGTGTGCTGTGGTTTCCACGTGTGATTTTTAATTGTAGCCGCCAGCAATGAACACTTTATGAATGACAAGCCAAGAGTTGCATTAGTGCTTTTTATTAGCTCTTCTATGGGTATTAATTCTGCCAAGATTTAAGTGAGGCTTGCCGCTCCTCTACCTCAGTCTCCCCAACAGCAACATCAAGACGAGAGAATAACATTTCCACTCTTGTGCTTGCATGTCGAGACCTTCCAAAGTATCGCACCTGTCTCGGCTCACCTGGCCACTCTAAAAACAGCTTCCTTGCTGTGATTGTCAGTGGACTCTCTTCCAGAGTGCCCCTGCAGCCAGTGGTCATTCATGTGACTCAGGTCCCTGCCGGCTCTGACCTGTGAGGACAAGTCCGTGCCCCCCGTGCTGATTATTCCAGCAGCGCCTCCTTGCTGTCTTCACCCCTGTAATTATAATTACACTAAATTCCAAATTATGAAATATGCTCCTGGTTTGTGACACTCTGAGAAAACTGTTCTTTTCAGTTGTTGGAATTTCAAACAGTTGCCTCCGTTATAACAGCTGTCTTTGTACACAGAAAGCAAACGAGGTGTGCAGAGACCTAATGAATCATCACTTCAGAACACATGGGCAAGGAGGAATTTGGTACAACTCCACAACAGGGTTCAGGTGGGCAAGTAGGAGTCTCCCTGAGTACTTTTCATTGTATAGACTTTTCTCTTTCTCGTCCACAGAAACCCTTTACCCTTGGTGGGAACACTAGAGTTTTTATGGGTTCATGGTGAAGAAATAGAAAAAGAGGACAGATGCTGGCCAACTCTGCAAAAGTTCATCCTTTTAGTTTTGAGGAAGCTCCTACTTAGTGACTGTGAGTGAAGTTCATTATTAGATCCAGGGAAGACGCATGGGTTTCATGCTATGGAGATTCTGGGTCTAGTAGAGATGACCTACTAGAGATGACCCTGACAATTCCTGCAGATGACGGGCTGGACTCCTGGTGGATGTTCGGGTTCCGGGCTATGTGTGTGCTCTGCTCCGCAGCTCCAGCTGCGTGTGCCTGTGGTTTTACATTCTTGACAACTTGCAGTCCTCACGTATTATAGCCACAATCTGGTAAGTCCACGGTTGCAGCATGCAGAGCAAGCTCACTGCTTAACAGCCGTCTGGGCTCTACCTGTTGCCCCCACCCTCCTAATTCCTGGCTGGGACCCATCTCTTCACTGTCTCCATAGTTTTCCCTTTTCCGGAAGGTCTTCTATTTGGAAGAATACACTGTAGTCTTCTCACAGAGGTTTCTTTCACTTAGTAATATACATGCATGGCTTCTCCATGTCTTTCCATGTTTTGATAGCTCAATCTCTCTCTTTTTTTTATTAAATTTTTTTAATTTTTATTAAATCATAATTGTGTGCATTGGTGCAATCATGGGGCACAATGTGCTGACTTCATATACAATCTGAAATATTTTCATTGAACTATTTAACATAGCCTTTATGGCCTTTTAATCACTATATGAAGACATTTATACATGGATGGAGCTGGAACATATTCTTCTTAGCAAAGTATCTCAAGAATGGAAGAAAAAGTATCCAATGTACTCAGCCCTACTATGAAGCTAATCTATAGCTTTCATATGAAGGCTAAAACCCAGTTATAGCACAAGAAATAGGGAAAGGGGCAAGGGAGGGGAGGGGAGGGGGGAGGATGGGTGGAGGGAGGGTGATTAGTGGGATCACACTTACGGTGCATCTTACAAGGGTACAAGTGAAAATTACTGAAGGTAGAATATAAATGGCTTCATATAGTGATTAAAAGGCCATGTAGGCTATGTTAAATAGTTCGATGAAAATATTTCGGATTGTATGTAAAGTCAGCACATTGTGCCCCATGATTGCACCAATGTACACAATTATGATTTAATAAAAATTAAAAAAAATAAATAAAGCTTGAGAAGATAAGGAATTGCTTCTTATGCATGAACAAAGAAAATGGTTTCTCGAGATGGCATGTACTCCTGGTGAAGATGCTATGAACACTGTTGAAATGACAAGAAAGGATTTAAAATATCACATCAGGCTCGGCGCCTGTGGCTCAGTGGGCTAAGGTGCCAGCCATGTACACCTGAGCTGGTGGGTTCGAATCCAGCCCAGGCCAGCCAAACAACAATGACGGAAAAAATGGCCGGGCGTTGTGGTGGACGCCTATAGTCCCAGCTACTTGGGAGGTGGAGGCAAGAGACTCACTTGAGCCCAGGAATTGGAGGTTGCTGTGAGCTGTGATGCCAGGGCACTCTATCCAGGGTGACAGCTTGAGGCTCTGTCTCAAAAAAAAAAAAATGAAAAAAAAAAAATATCACATCAACTTAGCTGATGAAGCAGTGTCAGGGTTTGAGAGGATTGACTCCAATTTTGAATGAAGTTCTACTGTGGGTAAAATACTATCAAACACCATTGCTTGCTATAGAGAAAACCTTTGTAAAAGGAAGAGTCAATTGATGTGCCAAACTTCATTGTAGGCTTGTTATAAGACATTGTGGCAGCCATCCCAACCGATCAGTCAGCAGCCACCAACACTGAGCTGAGGTCCTGTACCAGCAGAAAGATTACAACTCACTGAAGGCTGCATTTTTAGCAGTAAAATATTTTTATTTTAAGACACATGCATTTTTTAAGACACATGTTATTGTTCACTTAATGGACTACAGCATATGCTCTGGGAAACCCCCCAAAGTTGTGAGGCACACATTATTGCAATATTTGCTTTATCAAGGTAGTCTGGAACCTAACCTGCACTCTCTCTGAGGTATGCCTGTCGATGTGTTTTTTGAGGCCTTCCAGGTGGCATTAAATAGGCCTATCTTATAAAAGAAGCTCTTTCCTCTACTCTCATCTCATACTGTGGCACTTATTTACCTAAAATGTTCTTGGCGTGTACATGTTTGATCTGCTGCCATCAGAATTGGCCTGCGGCTTGAATGGACAGCGCATTCAATGTATTTTAGGAAGGAAAATTTACCTAAGAGTTAAAAACTCATGATTGTAAATATTCAGCAGGCACTTAAATTATTGTTTCCAAACAGCTTTTGGGATGCAGAGAACATGTTTTTCTGTCAGCTGCTCAATATTTATTTTAACATACTAAACAACCTCAGAAATATTCATTGCACGGAACCCTTTCTACGTTTGAGTGGATTAAATTTACAAACCCACATTAATGCTATAAATTACATTTACATAATTCATTTCCCACTGAACAGAATTCATTTAGCCTGCGTCTCTGCTAATATATATGTTTAAGGAGAAAGCAGCACCTGTATTGTTGCCCACACAGTTAATTTAGACTAAGTAGAATTTAGAAGGCATCTTTGTGTTCCTTTGTTACCGGCTTCCTCCTCCACCATCCAACATCTGAATTTTACAATTAAACTGCATACACATGTGTGGTCTCAGGCGAGGAAGGAAAATTGCTGAACAAAACCCAAGCCTCCCTTAATTTTGCTTTTCAGCATGTTCCGTGATGTCCTTACAAATCATCTACTAGTTGTATTTTGCTAATTTTGTGGAAGACTGGAAAGGTGGTAAAAGGTGAGCAAGCTGGGACGGAGGTCAGATGGAAACTTTGAAACCCGCATCTCTAAACCAGATGAATTTCAAATGGCCAGGGAGCAAGAAGCAAGAGCTAGCGCGCTTCGGCAATGCACACAGAGACCCAAAGAGCCAGGAATCTTCTTTCTTTTTGCATGTACATCTATTTTCACAGATGAGGGTGAGGGCCATCAGAACATTTGCTGCTGCGATTTTAGATTTCAGAATGTTTTGAACAATATGCTTCAGTAATTAGGGGACCCTTCATTATCGAGTGTTATGCTTCTAACGACGTTACTGACAGAGAGGACACATGGGCTTCACCTCGTGAGGCTGGGTTTTGTGTGGCTGGCACTGAAACAGGCATTGTCCGCCTCAATTTCTCCCCTCTTTACCCCAGTATTCTATTAAACCTCTTTGTTAAGAGACCCAGCTGCTTGTTTTCTCTCAACATAATGACTGAAAACTGCGCTTTAAAAAAATCGTGGGAACATTATTTCTGGAAGATCTGTCTCCTCTTTCTTTTTGCTGTCATCTGGCTGATGATGACTTTCAAAATCCCGTATAATTCAAATTCAAACACAGAGACCAAACACGGAGTGTAAATTAGCACAGAAACCGCGGACTCCTGCCCTTCTTTTCGCCTCAGTGGGGATTCTTCTTCTCTTTCTTTTTTCCCCTAATATTCTATTTTTAAAAAATCGAAGTATAATTTATATGCAATAGGATTTGCACATATGAAATATACAGTTTGCTGAGTTTTCACGAATGTATATCCCTATGTAACTTCTATTCCAGTCAAGATACAGACTATTTCCATTACCCCAGGAAATTTCCTCATTCTCCCTCCAATCTACCTCCCTTCAAGAAAGCAACCACTGTTTCAGTTATCACCAGGATTAGTTTTACCTGCTTTTGTACTTTACATAAATGAAATCCCATATTTCGTATACAGAGGGTGCCAGAAAATGTACACATTTTTTTTTTGAAGTTTTTGGCCTGGGCTGGGTTTGAACCCGCCACCTCTGGCATATGGGGCCGATGCCCTACTCCTTTGAGCCACAGGCGCTGCCCCAAATGTACACATTTTTAGAAAGGAAAAAACTGTATTAAATTTGTCATACTCAAGTTACATTTGACTTCTGCAATCACAAGTGGCTTGTATTCATCTTTGGTTAGCAGTATATATATATATTGAGTACCATGATTTTCTTTATTTATTTTTATTGTTTTTATTATTAAATCATAACTGTGTACATTAGTGCAATCAAGGGGTACAATGTGCTGGTTTCATATACAATCTGAACTATTTTCATCAAACTGATTAACATAGCCTTCATGGCATTTTCTTGGTTATTGTATGAAGAT
>CAUYRH010003097.1:0-28066 GCA_963574655.1 Perodicticus potto
GAGTCTCAGAGACCTATAGGACACCATCAAGTATACCAACACAAAAACAATATACATACCAAAAGAAGAGGCAGGAGAGATAGGGGCAGAATGAATATCTGAGAAAATAATGGCCAAACACTTCCTAAATTTGATAAAAAACAGAAAATATCAGTCTATATATCCAAGAAGCTCAGTAAATGTTTAGAAATAACTGAAAGATACCCATACCTAGACACATCACAATTAATATTTTGAAAGATAAAGAGAAAAAACTTGAAAACAGCAAAAAACAATTCATGTACATGGGATCCTCAATAATATTAAAAGCAGATTTCTTAGCAGAGAGGCATCATGGAGGCCAGAAGACAGTAGATTAACATATTCAAAGTGCTGAAAGAAAAAAATCCTGTCAACCATGGGTTCTATATCCATCAAAACTATCCTTCCAAGAAAGAGAAAGGCTAACTAACTGTTTAATGGATATAATGTTTCTTTTGGGGGTAATGAAAATGTTTTGGAAATAGAGGTAATGGTTAAACAACATTGTGAATGTATTACTAAAAATCACTGAATTGTTCACATTAAAATAGTTAATTTTATGGTATATTATTTGTCCTGAATAAAAAAATAAAAAGGAGAAATCAAGACATTCCCAGATAATGCCTGGCATGGGGCTCACTCCTGTAATCACAGCACTTTGGGGAGGCCAATGTGGGCAAATCACCTAAGCTCACTACGTCGAAATCAGCCTGAGTTAGAGCGAGACCCCATTTCTAAAAAAATAGCCAGGAGTCATGGTGGGCACCTATAATCCCAGCTACTCAGGAGGCTAAGGCAAGAGAATTGCCTGAGACCAAGAGTTAGAGCTTGCTGTAAGCTATGACACCAAGGCATTCTACCAGGGGCAACAAAGTGAGACTCTGTCTCAAAAAAAAAAAAAAAGACATTCCCAGATAAATACAAACTGAGAGAATTTGTCAGTTGCGACCTGCACTACAAGAAATGCTAAAGAAAGTCCTTCAGGCTGAAATAAAAAGACAATATTCAGTGACTCCAATCACTCCATGAAGAAATAAAGAACAAAGTTAAAAGTCAATGCATAGATAAATACAAAAGACAATATAAATGTATTTTTTTTATTTGTAACACCTTTTGTCTACTACCTGATTTAAAAGAATTATATAAAGCAAAACATATAAATCTGTGTTTGTGGGCACACAATGTATAAAGATGTAATCTGTGACAGTAACATAATATAGAAGAGGGAGACCAGAGCTACATGGAACCAAAGTTCTTGTGTTCATTTCAATTATCTTGGGGGTGGCACCTGTGGCTCAAAGGAGTAGGGTGCCAGCCCCATATACAGGAGGTGGCGGGTTCAAACCTGGCCCGGCCAAAAACTGCAAAAAAAAAAAAAAAAAAAAAACAATTATCATGGTATTGGTGTGACCTAGATTGTCATAAATTAAATACATAGTTGTAATGCTGAGGGCATGTATCAAGAAAATAACTCAAAAATATATACCAAAAAAAAAAAAAAGAGAGAGAGAGGGAGAATTAAAATGGGAAAGTAGAAATTATCTATTTAAAACAAAAGAATACAGGAATAATGGAACAAGAAAAGATACAGGACAGGCGCAGTGACTCATGCCTGTAATCGAGGCACTCTGGGAGGCCGAGGTGTGTGGATCACTTAAGCTCAGGAGTTCAAGACCAGCCTGAGCAAGAGTGAGACCAAGAGTTTGAGGTTGCTGTGAGATACGATGCCACAGGACCCCACCAAGGGCAACAAAAGTGAAACTCTGTCTCCAAAAAAAAAAGGAAAAAAGAAAAAGAAGAAAAAATATAAAACATACAGAAAACAAATAGCAAAATGGCAGATATAAATTTTACCTTATCAATAATTACATTAAATGGGAATTTATTAATCTCTCTAATTAATCTCACTTATATGTAGAATCTAAAAAAGTTGAACTCATAGAAGCAGAGAGTAGAATGGTAGTTACCAGAGCCTGGGTTAGAGAGATGGGGAAAGGAGAGACGTGGGTAAAAGAGAAAGATTCAGTGAGACAGACGGAATAAGTTTTTGTGATCTATGGCACAGAGTGGTGATCATAGTTAATAATTAAGTATTATATTTTTTGAAATTGCTCTAAGAATAGATTTTCAATGTTCTCACCACAAAGAAATAAGTCAATGAGGTGATGGATACGTTAAGTGGGTTCTTTTAATCATTCCACAATGTATACATATATCGAACCATTACATTATATTCCATAAATACAAAAATTATTTTTCTATTAAAAATATAAATAGGCTCGGCGTCTGTGGCTCAACGGGCTAAGGTGCCAGCCACGTACACCTGAGCTGGTGGGTTTGAATCCAGCCCGGGCCCGCCAAACAACAATGACAGCTGCAACCAAAAAATGGCCGGGCGTTGTGGCAGGCGCCTGCGGTTCCAGCTACTTGGGAGGTGGAGGCAGGAGACTCACTTGAACCCAGGAATTGGAGGTTGCTGTGAGCTGTGATGCCATAGCACTCTATCCAGGGTGACAGCTTGAGGCTCTGTCTCAAATAAATAAATAAATAAATAATAAATAAACTATGGTGTTGATCAAAAAAAATGTTAAAAAAATAAATAAATACATATAACTGAAGTAAATTTTACAGAGGAACAACAAAAAAATGACTCCCCGATAAGAAGGCAGAGGTTGGCAAAACAGATATAAAAATAAGATCCAAATATGTGTTTTTTTTTAAGAGATATACTTTAGATTCAAAGACACACCTAGGTTGAAAGTAACAGGGTGGAAAATGACATAGATATATGTATTATGAAAAGAGTAACCAAAATAGAGCTAGAGTAGCTATACTATTATCAGACAAAAATATTACTGGAAACTAAAAATATTTTTTAATGGTAAAAGTGTTAGTCTATCAGGAAGATACAACAGTTATAAATATATATAATTTTTACACGACAGCTCCAAAAAACACAAAGTAGAAATTAACAGAAATGAAGAAAGAGATACACAATTCAACAATAGTAGTTGGAGATTTTAATACCCCACTTCCAATAATGTATAATCCATCTAGACATTCAGCAAAATAACAGAATACTTAAACAACATCATAAGCCAACTAGACCTAACAAACAGCTATAGAACATATTTTTCCAACAAGAGCAGAATGTATATTCTTCTCAAGTGAATCTCTAAGATAGAGAAAATGTTAGGCCTTAAAGCAATTTTAAATCAATTTAAAAGAACTAAAATGATACATGGAATATTCTCTAACCATTGTGGAATGAAATTAGAAATCAATGACAGAAGGAAAATTTAGAAATTCACAAATATGTAGAAATTAAAAGCAGAAAAGAAATAAAATAATATGCCATGCAAACACTGATCAGTAGAAAGCTAGAGTGGCTATACTAAAAATAAAGTAGACACAGAGCAAAAAGAGTTTTCAGGATCAGAGAGGGACATGACATAATGACAAAAGGGTCAATCCACCCAGAAAAGTATAATAATCCTAAATGTGTAGAGCTTCAAAACACATATAGAATTAACATAATAAAGATGTCAATTTTCCCCAAATTGATCTACAGATTTAACATAATTCGTATCAAAATCCCTACAAGTGCCTTGGTTCCATAGGTCACACCTGTAATCCTAACACTTTGGGAGGCCAAAGCAGGAACATCACTTGAGGTCAGTAATCTGAGACCAGACTGTGTAAGAGACCTCATCTCTACAAAATTAGAAAAATTAGCCAGGTATAGTGGCTAATGCCTGTAGTCCCACCTACTCAGAGGACTGGGGCAGGAGGAACGCCTGAACCCAGGAGTTTGAGGTTGCAGTGGGCCATGATGATGCATGCCACAGCAGTCTAGCCAGGGTGACAGAGTGAAACCCTGTCTCAAAAAACAAAACAAAACAAAAAAACAAAAACGGGGGCTCTAAAATAGCTGGGCATTGTGGTGGGCGCCTGTAGTCCCAGTTACATGGGAGGCTGAGGCAAGAGAATCGCCTAAGCCCAAGAGCTGGAGGTTGCTGTGAGCTTTGATGCCACGCACTCTACCAAGGGCAGCAAAGTGAGACTCTGTTTCTTTAAAAAAAAAAAAAAAAAGGGAGCTATAGCTCACACCTATATAATCCTAGCACTCTGGAAGGCCAAGTTGGGTGGATTGCTTGAGCTCAGGAGTTCAAGACCAGCCTGAACAAAACCATGACCCCGTCTCTACTAAAAATAGAAAAACTAGTCAGGCATGGTGGTGGGTGCCTATAGTACCAGCTACTTGGAAGGCTGAGGTAAGAGGATCATTTGAGCCCAAGTTTGAGATTGCTGTGAGCTATGATGATGCCACGGTACTCTTCCCAGGGTGACAGAGTGAGACTCTTTCTCAAAAATACTAATAATAAATACAGTCTAGCTTCAGTCTAACACCAGAGTCTTTGCTGTTAACAATGGAGCTATACTGTGCTCTATGTTATTGCTTGCTACAAGATCTTTAGAAAACACTCTCCTCGGGACTAAACCTATTAATATTTGAGGTACTTATTAACTGATATTTTATGAAGAAATTCCTTAATATTCAGGAAGTTATTCATACATCAAATTAGTCAGAAAGACAAAGAGAAAGCGAGAAATCTACTTGTCATAATTTACACTTTACTTTCCCATATACTATACTGATTAACACAGGTAGCTGGTTTCCCTCCACTTATTTTTGGTTCTTCTTGCATAAATCCATGTGATCCTTGGTACTTGAATACAGACAAAAATGAGCTTTTATCATTCACAAAATTGCCAAAGAAGTTTGAGTTTCATACAGTAGCTTTGGAAGGAGGAGTTTCTGAACTTGTTTGCTGGTATTAAAATTAATTTCTAAAGGCATACAGGACAATGGTACTAAAAAGATTATTAATTTATGCAGCCTTGATTTGTGTTTGTTCCTACCACATTGCCTTAGCCTGCATTCAGAATAGTTAATGAAAACTCATACATGCCAAATTGCTGAGTGAAGACAAAAAGGAAGTAATACAAAATCTCTCCTTGGGGAAAAAAGAAAAGATAGATGCTATAGGGGACCATACTTAATTATTGTTTTTGAAATAAAATTGGCCAGAAAAATTAATTGGGTGGTGCTATTTTAATCACATTGTCTCTGCAAGGTCTGATTTTACTTTTAGAGGAAAATAGAGACAGATACATGTTTCAGTAGGGAAATGGATCCTGTAGGTTTTTATAGTTAGGGTGCCTTTGGATGGTGTCCTTTTAGATGTTCAAAATAAGTCCTAAAATGAAGGGATGTTTTCATGAATCACACAGGGAATAAGCCTTATTAAAGGTTAAAGAATATATAAGGGCAAGAATATATATAAGGTTTGTAATTAAACAACCCTGGACACGTTCCGTGACTACCCCCAAATCTAAGTTAACATATGCCAGCCAGCTGTATTCTGTAAGATCATCATTTCAGAATCAAACTCACTGTTTATATTTCAAATACATGACGCCATTAGTGATTCAAAAGTGCAAGGGCAGAAGTGCACAAAGGTCCAGGAAGGAGGAAGGAGGGTCTGAGTAAAATGGGGAGAAAAGTATGATACATTGGCCACTCATTCAACAGGCACCTGCTAAGTGCCAGGCACTGCACCATGTGCACAGGACGATATAGATATGGCTGTAACCCAGCCACCACCTACCACTAGGAGCTCACAATCTGGTATGGGAGATCCCAGAGCATTTGAGGAAATTCAAGAGGAGTTTACAATGCATATAACAAAGGATGTGGGACAATCAAAATAGAAACTAGTGGAATATGCAGTGAGAACATATTGAAAAGCTTTGTATGCCTGCCAAGGAGTTTTACATTTTCTATCTTTGTTTAAGCACAAATAATCCATGTGTACTGTACAAATTTTTTAAAATACAGAAAATCAAAAATACAAAGCAATGCAGTCACCTCTAATGTCATCACCCAAAGCTGCACACTTTCTCTGCGTCTGTGTTGACTTCTCTCTCTGTTGCTGTGTCTCTACGTCCCACTAGATAGATATCAAAAAAATACATATATATGCACAAATACACACACACATATACAAATGCACATTTTTTCCCACTTAAAAAAATCTATCAGGATAATTGGTTCATATCATTAAATCTTATTCAACATCTTTTTAACACCTGCAGAGGATTCCATCATATTGCAATTTCATAATCAAACCAGCCCTTTATTGGTAGTTGTTTCCTATTTTTGCAATTATGTTAAAATTTATTTATTTATTTATTGAGACAGAGTCTCACTATGCTGCCCTCGGTAGAGTGCTGTGGTGTCACAGCTCACAGCAATCTCAAACTTTTGGGTTTAAGTGATTCTCTTGTCTCAGACTGTGCTATGGGCACAGACACAAGAGTTATTTTTGAAATGCAATTGTGTTGGCTTTCTTGTGATAGCTGTTGTATAGAAACATGGTAGATGCAGAATACACAAGGATAGAACTGGTAAAAAGGAAAATGAAAAGGAGAAGACCATAGAGAGATAAATAAGAAGAAAGTTGGGCAGTACATGAAAAAAAATGCAGAATCATGTAAGGAGGTTCCTGGCAGAGAGAGCATGCTGAGAGGGAGGAAAGAGTCTGTCTCTGTTGTGGACCCTGATAAGTTATTCATTCAACAAAACTTCACTGAGTGCCTACTCAAAAGGTATGGATAAACTTAGATCCTGGATCTTACAGTTACCTGACCAAGATTTCCATTGTGATTCCTACACAGGCTATCTTCAGGCAGTAGCCCTTGAGGCTTCTGATACTTGATAAAGAAAGAATCAAGTGCACATGACAGCTACATGATCAACCATATTCTCTAAGTTCTATTTTAATAGTAAATTAAATCATCAGAAAGCCAAGTACCGTATTATCCTAGCCTCCAAAGAAATGTCTAAACTGAATAACAATTTAATATTTACACTCTGACACGTTATATAGGAGGTCAATACAGGAATTATCTATTTCAACAGGGTTGTTCCTTTGCGAGAAGATGTCTACTATCACCTATTATTTCTCACACGAGGGAACATACAATAAATTTTAGAATAAAATTTGTCTGGGGAAAAGAAGCACACATATTTCTCCTGCAGCAACAATAAAAATATGCAGGCCAATGTATTTTCCTGTTTACTTTTGCTGCTAGGAAACAGACTTGGATTGGTTCATCCAGATACTCCATGGCATCCACCCTTTTTGGTTTCGTAGTTGGTGTCCCTGGTTTCTAAAATTTAAAGGTGTTTAAATTTTAAAGTGTTTGATTTTGTGCACCGCCTCAGATCTGTTTGAATGTGAACGGAATGAAAGAATCTTAAATAAATTTGGTCACCAAAAGTTGTTTTGTAACAATTGGCACACATGTTGCAAAAAATTGGCTCAATTGTTGTCAATATCTGAGTTGGAAGCCATGAGACTTGATATTCACAGCTGATAGTTTTGACTGTGGTGTAACTAAATAGTCTCCATATGATTAATGCCTTGAAATGTGCCATTTAATCTGTTTTTGTAACAGATAAATGTACACATAAAAGTGCTAAGAATATAGCATCTCCAGATGTCTAAACTTCTAAAATAATCTATAATTCCCATCTTCAATAGAAGATAATCATCAATAGTTCTTTTCTGTGCAGAAAGCAATAAAGAAGGGAATGAATTAAACTCAAAACTGTATGAAAGTGCTCTTCTTTCTTCTCTGCCATGAACCTGGAGAGAAATGACTTACAGGGAAAATTACTTGAAACCTTTCAACACCTCCCCATTGCTTTCAGGATTAAAGTCCAATTGGCATGTTATCTTATTAAGCAGAAAAGGCAAATTACAAAACAGTATGATCACAATTTTATTACACACATACAAAATAGACTAACATAGTCACTAAAATTAGTAATAGTATTAGAAATTCTATTTAAATCTACATTTCCTTACTTTTCTAAAATAAACATGTTGTTAGTTCTATTGTCAGAAAAAAATCACTTTTAAATGTTTGAATATTCACACATTCTAGCAGGTAAAACACTAAAAGATCATCTGGCCTCTCTCTCTTCTTTAGATCCAAGGACATCCAGGCTGGGAGAAGACAAGTGATATACACAAAGTCTCACAGCTAATCAATGGCAGAGCCTAGAACACATCCAGAGTTTCAGCCAGTCCAGAGCTCTGTTGCCCCAGCTACTTCACGGACAATGATTCTCTGACAAAGGGCTACAGCAAGGACTTAGCCCTGGGGGCAGCCTGCCCTGCAGGGCCCTAAGATACCCTGAAACTTTAAGATTCTATGAAATACAACCTGATGATGCTGCTTTGTCTCAGGTTGGATATCCTAGAATCTGATAAGTGAGAAACAAAGGTACTTTTAAGATGAAATAATCTTGGGATGGGCGTGGTGGCTCACGCCTGTAATCCAATCCTAGCACTCTAGGCCGAGGCAGGAGGACTACCCGAGGTCACAGGCTGGAGACCAGTCTGAACTAACATGAGAACCCCCATCTCTAAAAATAGCCCAGCTTTATGGCAGATGCTATAGTCCTAGCTACTTGGGAGGCTGAGGCAAGAGAACTACTTGAGCCCAAGAGTCTGAGGTTGCTGTGAGCTATGATGCCACAGCACTCTACCAAGGGCAACAAAGTGAGACTCTGTCTCAAAAAAAAAAAAAGACAAAGGCAAAATAATTTTTAAAGATGGAATCATTTTGGGACTTTCACGACTAATGCAGGTCTCTAATTCAATATTTTTGTTAATTTCAGATTGTACAGCTTGCTGATTTAAAAGTAACATTTCTACCTATATAAGAAAATGTGGCAAATAAACAGAGATCTTTTGGCTGACTTTGTGGCCCCTTGGTCTAGAAGACCCATCAGAAGACTGATTTTTCTTCAGGGACTGGGAGTTGGCCTGAGCTTCCGAATTCCACATCTTTCCTCAGAACAGAATGGTTTTTCCCTTCAAAGCTTTGAGCCGCTGAGCTGGAGCTACATAAAGCTTTAGTCAAGCCAGTTTATTCCTTTTTTAAGTGGGGGATGGTAATAAATCAAACTAGTATGTTAACATTTGGACCATTGGCCCACAATCTCAGGTTGCAAGCCAAATATGGTGATCAAGAAATCTCATCCCTAATCTCTTGGCTAAACATGGAGTTACGTATGTAGTACAGACTTTTTGTTTTGATGAGATAAAGTAGCTTCAGGACCAAACTCTTCCAGACAAATAGTAATAATAGTGATAACTGTGGTGCTTTGACCTGTCAGCAGCATCTTCCAAGGATGGAATAGGCCATTGGTTTTCCAGAGGCCATCTTGGCCTTAGTCTGTGTTGAGAGACAAGTGATTTTGTGCTGGGATATCTTTTCTTGATGTTCATGTAACAGTCTTGGAAAACAAAGATCGTGTCTTGCTATGGAGAAAAGAGCAGTTTGCTTAGAGCCTTGGAAGACAAAGATGACTACTGTCCAGGATCTTATGGGTCACTCTGTGAAACAAAAGTCGGGTGTGCTTACTGCCCATTAAAAAAGATTTGAGCTCTCTAAGCTAGGGGTTTCTCTCCTATAATATAACCCACTGAGTGTGCAGATATAATGTGGCCTTCTTTACATCATCTTGTGGTACTGGGGCTTAGAAAACCAGAGCAAAAATGCTGATACTCTGGCTACTGCTACTATTGTGAATAATAAACTATTCGTCTCTGATCCAAGAGTCTTGTGTCTCCTGCCAGCATCCAAGAAACTGTCTCAGGCTAAGTTCCTGGCTTGCAAAAATAAGGTAAAATTTCGAAATCGTTCACAGTTCTTAACAGTCTATACTTCCTGACTAGACTCATACAAAATACATGTAAGAAATTAGGAAAAAATTAAGGAACCTACAGCCTAAAGGTTAAGGGATTGCTAGTGGCTCAAGATAAGCATTGTTATATAATAACTGCAAGTGTTTTGACAATTATTACTGATTACTTTAGTTGCAACTGGGGCCTCGGGGTCATAAAACCTCATCAGTGCTTGATTTGGGGTGACAGTGATAAAATAACAGGTTTAGACCTAACCTAACATGTCTTCAAAGGCAGGTTTAGACAGAACCTCAATTGTCCTCAAGGGCAGGTTTAAACAAAAGCTATACTGCCTTATGAAGGAACTCCTGGGAAGTATCAAAAAGTCTAATCACTGATCATTTCTGTACCAGGGAGAGCTTTGGTTTAACTCTTAACTAAACATTAAGGTTTTTAGGGGGGGGGGTTACATTTTCTTCAATTTAGATAGTATTTTATTAGAAAAATAAAATGTTTAGAATAACAAATTCATTGTTGAGGGCTTGTGGCTGTTCTTCATTTTTATTTCCAGCTAATTATAAACCATACTATATGCCAACGTATTCTTTTAGTGCAATTATACAAAAGAAATATAATGCATGACTGGAACACTCTATTCAGCAGTGGGCATGTTCCAAAAAGTAACGCAAAAGATGTTACTTCCACTCCAAAAAACAAACAGTAATTCTTAAGTGCCTACAGAAAACTGAATGGTTTTAGAATTACTAGATTATTGCTTTACTATTTAAAAATATCAGTAATTACATCTTAGCTGTGAAATTATATTATTCAAAATATGTCATTTTCATAGCCTACTTCTCTCCATCCAAAAAAGTAACCCTATTTTTCATTTATGAATATTGTTATCTCTGCTATTAAAATGACTCGCAACTTATTTTTTCCTGAAGTAATAGGCTATACTGAGAAATCTTCATCTCCATTTTTAAAGATGAAGAGAGGTGGGAGGGATGTTGGCATCTTCACCTCCATGTCTTGCAAATAAGTCAAGGTCCCCTACTGTCTTTGCCTCAAAGGGTCCCAAAAGTACTTGTGGAAACAGATGTGATCCGAGCCCCATACTGAGTACTTGAGTCTTTTTGCTCCCTGATCACATTAACTTGACATTTGGAAATATTGTGTTTGAAAGTTATTATCACACGTACATTTCTTAAATGTTTCTGATAGAAACAAAGATCTGCAGGGTGTCGATGAAAACAATAGTTTAATTAATTTTTACATACAGAATAAGCCTGCATTTTCCCATCCCGTATACATACTCATGGGTTGTTGGCCAAATTTATTCTGTAGATGTGGATTCAGAAGTTTGCTGTATCTGTCAAAGCCACAGCAACCATTCTTGCTCCTGGCCTAACTAAAATTCAGGTTTTACTAAAGTGAAAGCAGTGCTAAAGGGAATCCTCTTACGAGATCTTCCCCCACAGCATCTATCCACCTTCTGCGAAGAAAGCTGTAGAAGCCTTCTACCAAGTCCTCTTTGACTCCCTTAGTGGGGGGTGACAGAAGCAGCTCCAATGGGCTGACGGGCCAAAATCATTGACCCCATACTAAGGAAGCAGACTTTAGTAGGCAGCTGATCCAGTTCCCACATGCAGTGACAAAAGAACAGCTCCACAGGACAAAGTTCCAGCAGAAGAAAGAAACAGGTGATGATAACCTAGTGTTGGCTGGTTGCTCAGAAGGGCTTTCTCTCTCTGGTTACAGTTTTTTTCAAATGAAAGTACACCACCCCCATCCCATGTCCATAGACAAAAACACTACCAGCAGCATCAACACCATCTGCTTTTCCTTTCTGGAGACTGCTGGGAGCGTTTTACTGGGAAAACATACCAGAAAGAAAGCAGGATTTTCAAAACCTATCATTCTAGTGTTTTTATCTCCTAGCCCCCAAAGTATTTTTGGCTCCCCCTTGTGGAGAGAAGTTGTATTAAAGCAGGCCTTGCAGGAAGACCCAGGACCTTTATCAGGAGGGTCTGAAGTCCTGGGATAAGAGACTTATTTTAAACAAGTTGGATGTGTTAATTAGCTTGATTGTGGGAATCACTGCACAATATATACATATATCAAGTCGCCATGTCATATACCTTAAATATATATACAATTTTTTATTTGTCACTTATGCCTCAATAAACCTGCAGGATAGAAAACAAGTTTAAGGACTCAAGGAGGTGCTTGGGTGAAGGTAAACGAGTCACCAGTCCATGGCTGGTATTGTTCCTTTATTCCCCAATTTTAAAAACCTATATTATTTGAGATATCTCAGAATAGTCATGTGTATCTATGGCTAATGATGATTAGAAATGTGGCTTTACACTCGTAACTCTAAACACTAAAATAGGAAAGAAAAAGAAACCAGGTATTAGACCTAGATTCTAGTCCCAGCTCTGTCACAAGCTTACTAGGTAACATTTGGCAAGTCACCTTGCTGCTGGAGTCCATATTTTCCCACATATGGTGATAATAGCTTTCATAGATACTTCACTGAGCTATTCAGAATTTCTACTTAGAGAAGACACCAAAGTAACAACAGAAGCTGTAGTGTCTTGTATCTAACATATGCAGGTGTATAGGTTAATATATATGACCTCTAGAGTTCCCTCTAACTCAGTGATTCTATGTAGTATTATTATCTCCTCTAAGAAAGCATGTGGCACCCATTAAGGTGAGTGAGCCCAAGGGACAAAAGGGTAGAAAAGGGGTAACAAAGAGCACACATTTATAGCCCTGACTCAATCCACGTATCAAAAACATTTGTACCCCATTAATATTTTGAAATGAAGGAAAAAAAGGTCTTGCGTCAGACAGATGTCAATCTCAACCTATCTCTTTATAAGAGATAAATTAGGATCACTGTGTGATATTGGGAGCCTCTGTTTCTTCACCTCTAAAATGGAATTAAAGATGATGAGATAATGTGTACAGACCACTTAGCACATTTCTTGAAACACAGAAGAAAATCAGTAGATGTTAACTATCATTACCATCATCACACCACCACTACTCTCTATTCCTATTCTTTGACAATCAGTGTATTTGTTACATGGAAAGGGTAAGTCAAAGGAGAAAACTGGAGTTCTGCTGGGGTTGGAACAAGGGGTGGCTGCAAAGAGCCATATTCAATAAAAGAATTTTTGAAAAGACAGAGCTTTGTTTCCATTCTGATAATACATAGAGTTGTGGGCCCTTATGGCAGTATTGGGCATTGAGACCTCAGGTAATATTTGGCAATGACTTTCAGACAGCATTTCTGTTTCATAAATAAGTTCTCAAAATTACCCGCAAATGTTAATATGTAGGTATATATTTTTGCCCATTTAACACGAATGTATTACATATGCTTTTTAACACGAATGTATTACATATGCTTTAAAATTCTTCTATCAAAGTTTTCTTATAATTTATTTTTGGCACTTGGCATTCAACTACCCTGAAAAAGCATAAATATGCCTTCAAATAGAGATTTCAGAACGCATATGTTCATTCAACAAATACTCTGTCAATTTCATGCCAGATATCAGGTTAGACACCAGGGTTAAAAAGATAAAGAGTTCACAGTCCAGTAACAAGCCAGGTTGTTCATCCAGAAAGGTGTAGAGCCAGAGTGGGCTTTGAAAAGAAAGCAATCAGTTACATTTTGAACACGTGCAGCTTAGGAGATAGATGCCTGCAATGAAATAAGTTTAGGCGGAAGATGGTGGGCACCATGAACTCACCCAGGTACAATGTGTACAGGGAGAATGGAGAAGCACCGAAGATAAGCTCCTGAGGAAACATGTTGAAATGGTAGATTGAAGAGATCCATGAACGTGACAGGCAAAATAGAGGCAAAGAAGAAAGAAGAGAACCAGGGGAGAATGTCAGCCTAAAAATTATGTAAGAAATTTATATGTAGAAATCATTAAGACACAAAAGTAGTAGTTGCCATTATTGTTATTATTATTCCTATTCCTGGTAATCGGAAGGGTTTCTCCTCTTTCACATGCACGGTGTGGTAGCCGACCCCCCAAGATGGCCCCCAGTGATGCATGGCTTCTGGTATTCCTGCCCTTGGGTACTCTCCTTTCACAATGAATCAGGCCTGGCTCTCTGTGATCAGTGACAACAGGCATGATGATGTGTGACTTCTAAGTGAAGTCCAAAAAAGCATTGCAGTTTCCACCTTGGTTTTCCACTCTTGGATCGCTCCCTCTGGGAAAAGTCAGCTACCATGCTATAATCAAGCAGACCTGTAGAAAACTCATATGTATAGGAACTGAAACTCCCCACTTACAATCACCTCCAGCTTGCTGGCCGTGAGTGAGTCACCGGGACATAAATCTTTTAGCCTCAGACAGCCTCTAGATGACTGCAGCTTTGGCAAACATTAGGCTCCAGCCTCATTAGAGATCACCACCCATAATCATCCAACCTAGCCATTCCCAAATTCATGATCTTCAAAAGCCACAAAAGATAATAAATTATCATTGCTACTTTAAGCAAGTAAATTTTGGGGTGATTTGTTATGCAGCAATAGATAAACTGTATAAATGGTTGCCTCTCATGAATCTAGACAATAATTTTTTTTTTTTTTCGTAGAGGCAGAGTCTCATTTTATCGCCCCTGGTAGAGTGCCATGGCATCACACAGCTCACAGCAACCTCCAACTCCTGGGCTTAGGTGATTGTCTTGCCTCATAATTTTTTAAAACCTGGAAATTTAATGTGGGAACTATGCAATTATGTATTTCCGGGTATGGAGAAGTTTCCTCTACAAAATCTCTTTTGGTAAGTTTCGTTATACTTTTTAACCTTGTCCCTTATATCAGTTAATATTTTAATACTATATGAATTACACAGCTGTTGCCAGGAATTTTCCCTTGGTTTACACATCCTTTTAGCAAGAGATGGAGGCCTACATGATAAATCTCAAAGAAGACAATCATCACAAGTGAATGAGAAGAGTAATCCACATAACTTCCAAAAGAGAGGACATGACTGGCAAAATAAACCTGTGAGCACCTACAAGCTAACCATGATATCTACGGCCAGTAGAATCTTCACGCCATGACAGAGGGTGAGGGAATGGGGAGGTCGGTGGGGACAAGGAGGGGATGTTGGTCAAAAGGTACAAACTTTCAATTAAAAGATGAATAAATTCTGGAGAATACAGCTGATAAAACTGGACGGTATGCATGAAATTTCCTGAGCGGAGATCTTAAGTGTTCTCATTATACACATAAAAATGGCAACTAGGTGAGCCAACGGTTGTGTTGACTAGCTTGATTGTGGTCGCCATTTCACAATACATACATATATCAAATCATCACGCTGTACACTTTAAACATACACCATTTTTATTTTTCAATTATGCTTTAACTAAGCTGCAAAGAAAAATCTGACTAGACTCTCCCTGGTAAGGTAGACTTTCCTAATTTTCTGTAAGAAAAAGCATGAGGAGATCACTAACTACCCAAGCCCAGTGATGTTTGTATAGGGGCCCTATACAAACTGAGCATAGCTATTTGGAGAGGGAGGGAGGAAGAGAAGGAAAGAGGGAGGGAGGGAGGGAGGGAGGGAGGGAGGGAGGGAGGAAGGAAGGAAGGAAGGAAGGAAGGAAGGAAGGAAGGAAGGAAGGTCGGTCAGGTGCAAGAAGGCCTGATGTGTAGTGGTTCACAACTATCATCGTAGCACTCTGGGAGGCCAAAGCAGGAGGATCCCTTAAGCTCAGGAATTGAGACCAGCCTGAGCAAGAGTGAGACCCTATCCCTACTAAAAATAGAAAAACTAGCCAGGCGTTGTGGAGGGCGCCTATACTCCCGGCTACTCCAGAGGCTGAGGCAGGAAGATCACTTGAACCCAAGTGTTTGAGGTTGCTGTGAACTAGGCTGATGCCATGGCTCTTTAAGCTGGGCAACACGGTGAGACTGTCTCAAAAAAAGAAAAAGAACAAATCATAACTTATTCTTCACATTCAAAGGAAGGCAACACTTGTTTCACAAAACTCTCATTCTCCCTCCCACTCTCACCCTCACGCTTAAGAAAAGTGGAGGGTAGATACAGTTGAGTGGCAACAAAAGTAACAGCATAGAAGGAACGCTTCTGATTTTAAATATTTTGCCCCACTGTTAAACTACATGTCCCCACCGCATTTTCCTCAAAAACACTTTCTCTGCAGATAAAGTAAACCAGTGACCTGTGTCTGGAAGGAGCTATAGAGAAATGCCTAATCCAGGGCCAAAGCCCTAAGGGTCCCCATTCAGAAGGTGGAGAGGTTGTAGGCAATAATGGAAGGACCAGAAATACAAATTTCCCTTTTTGCAGCATCTCACATTCCTTCTTGGTGGAGGTAGGATGCTACCTTTGAAGTTTAGACAAACGACTTGGCTTGTATATGCTAATTTGGAATAGATAATAATAGATCAGGCGAGGTAAAAGAGGAAGTCAGGCCTGGAAGCAGGTGAAAAGTGCAAGGAAGAGACCAAAAGTCCAGAATAAAGTATGGGGATGCTAGCTGAAAACTAGTTGAGTCGAGCTGACTCAAAATAAATGACAGTTAGGCCTGGGGTAACAATGTGCCTGGCTGAGGACAGAAAATAGGGGTTCAGTGAGAGCTTTCCTTTCATCAAATATGAAGGGAGCTTGGGAAAAGTCTAGCCTTTGGCAAGAATAATAGAATAGAAGTAGGAAGAGAAAGCCCACTTCTCAGACACTCAGAAAAAGAAGGTCCCAGCCTTCTGAGATCAGAGTGGGTCCCAGTAGCTAAATATAAATACCTCAGACCTTGGGCTCCCTCAGAATTCTCTCTTGTGTCGAACAATGCCACATTCCACAGAGTTCAGGAGACTGTGGTTAGAAGTGACCCTAAGAGAACTCTTATAAATAGTTTTAAACGTTCATTAAATAAATCAATAGAAACCGCACACTAAGTAAAAAGAATATAAATTGTGTTTGATAAATGAGCACTAAAGGATGCTGTATAATTAACTTTCGCTGACCATTATCCACTGACTACAAACTTTCTAGGCTTGTATTCCCTCGCAGTTTTAATGAGATCCTTGTAAACTCACTTTTCCATGTTACTAATAAAGTATTAAGAGATATTTTGTCCTTTATCCAATCCTCCATCCAAGTGTTCGATTTTGGATTCCTTGATAACATTCCCTAATTCACAACTGGGAGTGGAGATTGGTATAAACTTGATACAAAATTCTTGAGATGGTGGGAAGTACCTAGGTACGAGTCTGCATAGGCCCTAATTTTGATGAAGGGAATCCAGACTGAGGGACGGATTACTGTACATACCCCAGAGTGAAGTAAACAGCATGTTGCCCAGCAAGGATTTTTGCCTCCCATGCAAATAACTGTTTGAAATTAGTATACCAGGTGCTACTTCTAAAGAATTTGAAAAGTGTACTCTCTTTAGCAGTTTAAAAGGCCCCATAGGCAATCTTGTTTACAAATTAACAGAATTCTGAATTAATGTGGTCCAACTGCTTTCTTTTTAAATAACTTCCAATACAAGCTAACCCTAACACATATGGAAATAATCCTCCTCCCATCCCAATGATACAGTGGACCTCAAAAACATAACTTTTCTTTTGGGAGCTGCTGAAGACTTCTTACCAGAAATTCATTTTCCAATGGCATCCCTCTGAAGCGAATGACGAATATTCACTAATATTTCCCTCCTTCATACATGACATGGCTAACACGAAACTACATATTTGTTTTCCCCAGTACTCTTTCCACATTTCTCTCCAAAGACTTGAAGGGATGGTTTGGTTTCACGGTCATCATAAATTTATTATACTGAACTTGTGAACTAGTCTGGATGAGAACCAGAACGATATCCAACATGAAAAGGCAGAATTCACTCCATTCTGCAAAACCGCCTTCCTTCAGAAATCCTGAAAAATAGCCCCTTTTATTTTCTTTACCTTTTTCTCCTAACTGCCATCAGATTACTTTGTTTTTATAGTTTAACCAGTCTTAATAAATATATACTATGTTGTTTTTGCGTCTGCGAGTTCTACATGAAGAATTCTATGATTTCCTATCACAAGCTTTGGGAACACTTTATCAAACAAAACCTCATCACCTAAATCAGCTTTACCCACAGAACTCACCCTAAATCTTCTATTGCTCAAACTGCTCCTTATGAAAACTAACAGATAACAGATTTTTCTTTTTTCCTGAGACTGATCCTTCAAATGTTCTTTATTTTGAAATCTCTGGTATGTGACCCCTTTCGGGCTCCTAATAAAGAAAAATCCAAGAGTAGTTAATTGAGTGGCTTTATACAATCAAATTACATGTAGGGCCGGGTGCGGTGGCTCATGCCTGTAATCCAAGCACTCTGGGAGGCCAAGGTAGGTGGATCGCGTGAGCTCAGGAGTTTCAGGCCAGCCTGAGAATGAGTGAGATCCCATCTCTATCAATAACTGGGCGTTGCAGCAGGTGCCTGTAGTCCCAGCTATTCAGGAGGCTGAGGGAAGAGGATTGCTTGAGCCCAGGAGTTTGAGGTTGTTGCCAGCTGTGACACCACAGCACTCTACCAAGGGTGACAAAGTGAGACTCTGTCTCAAAAAAACCCTCTAATTATTTGTATATGTACATATACACTGAGTATATATATGTGAAACAAGATAAGACAATAAACATCCAGCAAGACAAAACCCATGAAAATGTGCAAGATGAAATGATATAATTACACATGATACCACACATAGGATATTTGCCTATAGTTTGCCATCTGTAGCAAGGAGTATTTTTATTTCCATCACCAAAAAGTATATGTTATCCTCTCTTCAGAATAGGCATAATTTTTTTAAAAGAAACAAACGCTCAAAAGCTGATACCTGCTTGAAGATCTCTTTCCCTCCCATAATTTTCATTATTCAGGAATGATGTCTTATCATATGAATTGTGGATTTCCTATGCTTTCAATTTCAGGTACTACTGCGCATGTACTCACTGAAAGCAGACATCCAACTGCCTGTATAATAGTTTTATAAATGGAACAAGTGGGCCTAAATTGGAACAATTTTAGGAGACTTTTCCATTGTCTATTTTCCATGACAGCTCTCCGGCTCAGGGCTTTGAAATCTGAAAGAAAGATCTTTTACAACAACAGTGAGCACAGACACATATCTACAAAAAGGACATTTTTCGTAAGTCATGCTCAAAAAGTAAGAATGAACCATTTTCCAAACTCCTATTAGTTAATCCTCCGGGTTTTACCCACTTACAGAGAAAAGCACAATGCAAAATTCCTGCCTTGTTAGAAGACAGTCAAAATTAGGATTAATATTTGGGGCTTATTTCTCTAGTGTCTGCTTCTATTAAGGTACAAGAGAAGCTGACCATAAGAAATGAAATTTGTATTAAAACTACTATTCAGAGCAGACAAAAGAAACAGCTTCTTAGAGAGACATGTATCTGATTGTTCTTTCCTGAAAACGGAAGCAGAGGTTTAAAAAAAAAAAATCAGTGCTGTCACTTCAATGAAGGAAGAGGGAAGGGGTGTCATTTCAAATACATGAAGTGATAGAGAAAAAAGGGAACAGTCTCTATATTTCTTTTTTTGGGGGGGGACAGAGTCTCACTTTGTCGCCCCGGTAGAGTGCTGTGGCATTGTAGCTCACAGCAACCTCCAACTCTTGGACTCAAGCAATTCTCTTGCTTCAGCCTCCTGAGTAGCTGGGACTACAGGTGTCCACCCCAATGCTGAGCTAATTTTTAAGAGATGGGGGTCTCACTCTAGCTCAGGCTAGTTTCAAACTCATGAGCTCAAGAGATCTGCCCACCTTGGCCTCCCAGAGTGCTGGAATTACAGGCATGAGTCACGGTGCCTGGCCCAGTTTCTGTATTTCGTATATAAGGTCAGTCAGTATGAATAAAATCAAAGGTGGAAAGAGATGTTGCCAATAATTATTACAGAAACATTCATAACAGCCAAGAATTCAAAATTAGTTTAGATTCAAATGCAAATCATAATCTAGTGATACGTTATGATCACTGACTTTACTTGTGTTTTGGAGAGTGAAGAAATATGGGGTGGGAATGAGAAAAGGTTGGAGCCAGGGTTGGGGCTGGTGGATCAAGGAACAGAAAAAGAATTTGTTACCCTAAGGGGAAAAAATATCATAGCTGTGCTTCCTAAAAGATGCTATGGTATTCTTTACAGAGAGCACACACATAAAGGGTAATGGACTGGATGATGAACTAAGAGATACACAATCTTCACATAAACCAATGGAAGTGGCCATACCAAACAAAAACAGCATTGAAACACACATACCAATAGACTGCAAGAATATCAATGCTGATCACATTCCCACAGGAAACTGAAATCAACTGGAAATAGACAAGAGACCTAGCATTTCCAGTGACACTGATGAATTTTTTTCATGAAAGTCATTAAAAGCATGAAGTGCAAAGGTATGCTCTTCCTTTATGTTATATAGGCCCTGTAAGGGCTGTGCAGTCCCATAACCACAGTAACGGCAAGTTACACATCAATGTGGTAGGGGAAGGAGGGGGCCTGATACCTTTGTTGCAGCACTTAGCATAATAGTGGACGAATACTCTTTAAATATATGTGGAAGGAAGGGAGGAAAGATGCATAGAATACAGAGATTAAGAAAAAAAGAAAGAGAAGAAGGTTTGTGAGTAAAGATATTGACGGTAGGACTATTTAAGCCTAGAAAAAAAATGGGAGAAACTTTTAATAGGCTTCCAGGATATTATGCACATGGCTGATCTCCATCTGCACTGAAGACCAAACAAGATAAAATACCATTTACAAGATTTTAGTTAAATATAAAGAAGACTTTCTCTGCAACCTTCTGGCCAAATACTTGCTCAGATTACTAAGAGAAACCGAAGATATTTTTAAATAAAAAGTATTGTCACCTAACCATGACAAACAAGGCTGGACAACAGATAAAATGAGTTCACTGAAGCACCACAAGGCTAAGATAACTTTCTGATGGATTCTAGTAAGAACTCCCAAATTCAAAGGAGCATTTTATGGACACCATGGAGGTACATCCACCCTGATCTGTCAAGGTATAACAATAATATGCCCATAATTCACAATATCAGTATTAAGCTGAAAAGGTAACCCTTTCTATTTCATCGTTCTCCTTTTTTTTTTTTTTTAAGCTTCTCAACCACTTTCAAATCTTTTCCATCTGGCAAAAAAGTAACAGAAAAATCTCATTTCCTGTGCCCAGTCTGCCTGATCCTTGCTGGAGACAGGGCCCAATTAACAGTCACCTGATCTTTTGGTCCAGTCCTTACCTGATCTCTCTACCCCTACTCAACACTTATCTCATCCACTCCTAAATTCACATAGTACTGTGCTTACTCCTCTTACCCCATTAGACATATTCCACCTTGGATTATTATTGGGGCTGTGTCTTCTCTTTCCTTCCAGGCAAGAAGTCCCCTGAGGGCAGAGATCATGGCTGACTCATCTCCAAATCCCTAAGACTTCTAAGAAATGGCCTAAGTACTTACATTTAATGAGCTGAACTACAGATGTCTTCTGGATTTCAAGACACTGTTATCTCATCAGTAGTTCACTGACCAAAATGTACCTAATGTTCTTTCTTTCAAGTCTGGATTATTGTGCAAAATATTGTAATGGATGAAATCAATAATCTGCCCTTTAAACCATGAGATTATAACTTTAAACCCCACAATACTAAAATTCTGCTCACTGGATATGCTTATCTTTATGATTTGACTTTTGTGTGTTTTTTAAAAATAAATACTAGCTGAGCTCTTCCTTACAGCTTAAGATGAAAAAGGAAACTTCAAACTTTACCGTTCAAACCAAAAAATTCACAGGATTCTCATTAGCTTCTCCACAGTAAAATGGTTTGAAGAGTAAAGGTTTAGAGTTTCACACAATTATCAAACCTCCAAAGCCTGGGAAATATCCTGAAGAATGAGAAGAGATCACTACTGTCCAATTTCTGAGGGGGTGGAGATCAATAGCTAAAAACAAACACTCTACCAAACACAGTAGTAGTATTTACTTGGTAATCCTTACTACAACAGCTGCCAGCCTTGGTCCAAAACTTCTGACACAGCACAAAGGAACACTAGCTGAGGCAGTGGGCTCAACATCATGCAAGCTTCATTTAATAACTACCACAATGATCATGCAATTTCAAGTATGTATGAGATGTGTATTTGATAAGTTCATCCTTCCTCATCAACGGCAACTCCTCAGGATCCCAAGAATGAACTTAGAGTGAGAACAGTCTTCACATACTCCAACTTCGTTCCTTCGGTTGAATCCCCATTGAGGAGTGAAACAGTAATAATACTTGGGATTAAACAGGAACTTTCATTTGTCTAAATGAGCTATTCCAAAATTCACCCATTCTCTAGATAAACCTTCACCCTGGCCTACATGAATACCTTTCCAAACTGGATACTTCTCAAACGGGAAGGCACATCACTCCAATTATAGTATCACTAAAGTCTTCCTTCATTTGTGCCTCCAAATCAGTGGATTAGTTAGTTTTCTAGATATAACACCACCATCTCAACCTCCTGGTAAACCAGTTAGTGTTTTTATCAACTTCCCTTTCCTACTTCCTAGAATACTATTTAATAATTACAGTGGAAATTGCATGGGTTTTATGTAGTCAATTTTATTCTCTCAATTTAAAACTATACCCCTCAAATCCCTCTGAAGTGGGCCCTTATCTTTTCCAATTATTTCATATGATTGCCCTAAAATCTTTCTCCCCTACTGATTCATTTCCAATGAGGTCAATATAAGTTCTACTTTCCATTCCTGTTGGTTTACCTCTTCTCATGCACTGTTTCATCCTTATTTCCATGCAAATCCATGATGAAATCAGCTATGCACTTTCCTGTTCTGCTTAGATCCCTAAAGACTAGCACTATTCTTTATTGTTTCTACTATAATCCAACTTTGAGTATTTTCAGCAAACTTCAGTGTTATGCATCTCCCTAAGACTTCTAAATTGCTCAGTTGGGCTTAAAAGCATAGCTAGAAAACAATTCAAACATTAGAGAGAACTTCTTGACCATGAGAAAGAATTCAACTTAAATACCAGAACAGAGTACTAAAAAAGGACACAAAATATGCATCTTTAGAAATCTGTTTAAGTAAAATAAAAAGCCATCACTCATTTATGATTTAAGTATTGTAGTACCTAAGAAGATATATACTAAATGGTCACTTCTCGGTCACATATCCTATAATATAGTCACCCTAACAATACTTCACAATTTTTTCTAAGAACGTTTTAGATTCTTTTTGAATGGTGATAAAATACATTAAAGCAAACCAAGTCAAGATATTCTACCAAGTGACCCAATATTTCATTCAGTCTGAGTTCCTCTGGAGAGCACATGGAATTTGTAACTTAATAAGGCCTTTGAGGGGTGGAAGGGTGAGACAGACCTATCTTACTGCTGTCTCTTAAATCTAGTACCAGGCTGCTTCCAGAAAAGAGAACAGAAATAATGAGAAAATCTTTATTGGGTCTGGAGCATTGTTTAGCCAACTAGGAGCAATCCAACGTTATGGATATTAACTTTACTTTTGGAAACACATAGCTAAAAGGGGATTCTTTGAAGATCCAGGCAAGACTTCCTCATTCTTGGGGAACTAAATGCAACTTAAACTTTTAAAATCCTGGAAAGCAACTAATCCCTTCTAATGAGCTGCCAATTGCTTGTGAGAGGCTAAAAGTTGAAAATTTGCTGTTCCAGACATGCGCAGCAGAGTCTGATGGGGAACGTGGAGCTGGTGGAAAGTTTGGTAGGAGCCAAAAGAAAGGTAAAAGTCTGAGAGGAGGGCTAAAGGTGGGCAGGCTTCCAAAAGCAGCTCACGAGCTGGCATTTTATCCCTTCGATGATAAAGCAAGATAATGCATGTATAAGTTTGGCACTTTCAAATAAATAATCCTGTTGCCTTTTATTAATACCACTGTCACCTATAACTTCTTTACCTTATCTTGTAAAGCACTTCACAGGCAATGTTACATAAACAAGCTAGGCTAAGAAGGATCAGAGAAGTTTAGGGGAAAGCCTCAAAAGAAGGTATGGCATCCTATTCCTATTTGGTTAATGTGACATGTAATTTTTATTTTATTTGAATATATTTATTTATGTGTTTGTTTATTTATTTAGAAACGAAGTCTCAGCCATCACTCTGGGTAAAGTGCTGTGGCATCATAGCTCACAGCAACCTCAAACTCTTGGGCTCAAGCAATCCTCTTGTCTCAGCCTCCTGAATAGCTGGGACTATTCCACAATACCCAGGCACCCACAACAATACTGGGCTACTTTTTCTGTTTTTAGTAGAGATGGGCTCTCGCTCTTGCTCAGGCTGGTCTCAAACTCCTGAGCTCAAGCAATCCACCCGCCTTGGCCTCCCAGAGTGCTAGGAATACAGCTAGCCTAGGTGAGCCACTGCACCTGGCCAACATGTAATTTTTTAAATTCTAAAAAATGAAAAATGTTTTCTTCTGTTTTCCTTTTAATGCCAGTGAGAGATAGCATAGAGTATCAGAAACACACAAAGAAATATATAGATTTTAAAATCAGACAGACATGAATTTGGATTCTAACTCTGCCACTAACTATGTGAACGTGACTCTGGGCAAGTCAGTTAACATTTCTCAGTTGTCTCATCTATAAAATGGGTGCAATTTCAAATAGACAACTATTTTAAGATGCACACAAATGTTATGGATACCCTCCCTGCACCACACAAAGAATTATTGGGAGGCACGAGCGCATGTAAGAACACACAGCACAGAAGGACATGGTTAACACTAATGGTTCATTTTCCCTGAGGACCTCCTTCTACCTAGCTCTTCCTCTAGCCTCCTCAGTTTTCCCTAATCTGTTCTGTTTCCTTCATATTCTCCTTTGCCAGCCTGTTGTCATTTCCCAACAATAGTCATTCCTTTCCTTTCCAAGTGAAGTCTTCCTTATGGCAAAACCCTAACAATCAGCAGAAAGTATTGGTAGTAATTATAAGCTTGGCAAATCTGTATGACTAGAAAGATTTCCAGATGCTTAGGGTCTGAGTCCCAAAACATAGCAGCAAAGCTTTGGTAGTCAACATGACATCCTTCATAAACTAACGTTAGCATCTATATGCCTCAAGCATTATTGGGCTTATGGAGATGAGGATGCTGTCCCTGCCCTCAAAGAGTCTACTGTGGAAGACACAGGTATAGGAACAAATAACTGTAGTACAGAATAAGAAGTGGACAAAGAGAGATATGCATAAAGTACATATTGTCGAGGAGAATGGAGAAACCCAAACTGCTTTATCATACTGCTGTGAGGGGTGGAACGGAATAGAATGATAGGCCATAAAGATCTCTTAGAAAAAGGCACCAGGCCTAGCTATGCTCTTATACAAGCTGTATCACCTTGGCCAATTCAAGTCACATCTTTTAGCCTTGGTTTTCTTATCAGAAAAATCTCCACGAGTCCTTGTAATTTTAATGCTCATTGACTACTTACCAAGTAGAAAAGTAAAGGAAAATCCATACTTCCTTTTTTCCCCATATTTTTTCTTAGCCATTCATTGTCCCTTGTAGCTGCTTGGTCACTTCTAGTAGTTTTGCTTTTGACTCTCCTCTATGAACGTGGCTCTGGGTTCATGCATTTAATATCACAACTACAAAATATGTCCTTTGGCAAAAAGAAGTTTCATTGTATGAAAAGATCTGTTTCTCCATGTTCCTTGTCAAATGAGATGATAGGTCAAATGCTGAGCAATAGTTTTAAATTTTGACTCCAGGGATTCTTTTTATACATTATGAGATTTCAAAAACTATTTTAGTAACTTAACATTGACCCACACAAAAGCTCCACCTCCATATCCATTTAACAAACATTTATTAAAGCTTTCTTTGTGTCAGGCATTAGTCTGGGGGCGATGGGAGGAGATGCAGAAATGATTAAGATATGGGGCTGGGGTTGTCAGGGAGCTTATGATTTATTTAGCAGCTGTGGCGGAGAGCCCAGTGCTATATAAAACGTATAATAAGCTAGGCAATCTTTGTTCTGTCACAACTGGAGCCATGAGTCCTAAATATGTATATGTGGTTTTTTGTCTAGAAGTTGTGCATTCAGTAGGTGTTGAAAGCGACATGTCAAAATCTGAGTTGTTAAAAAAAGTTCAACCTCATTAGCAATCAAAGAAATTAAAGTTCAAACAATGAGATTTCATCATTTTTCTAGCAAATTGGCAAAGATGAAAAAATGCAATGACAATGACAGCATGACAAGATGGGTCCTCTCATACACTGTTACGAGCAAATAAACTACAGTGCATCCGAAAGAAATTAAGGTAGCCCCACACAAGTGAATTCTGTGCAATCATCAAAATAATGTTTTCAACTATATTTAAAGATATGGTAAAATACTCATGAAGTAATAGTGAAAATAGTAAGTATCAAACTATATATACAGCATAATCACATTTTGGCAAAACAATATATTTTTACTTGTGAGTACATAGAAAAAAGGCTAAAAGGATATATGCCAGAAAGTTAATAGTAATTATAACTTGGTGGAGTAATTATAGGTCACTTTAATAATCTTGGGGTTTTTTTAATTTCCCAAATTTTACTTTTTAAGAAACAAGTTATATTGTATGTATACTTCAGAAACACAACATGCTGTTAGAAGATATATAGATAATAAAATGGTTGCAATAGTGGAATAAATTAACGTACCCATCATCTCACATGGTTACCCAATTCTCCCCACCGTGGCAAGAACAGCTATAATCTACTCATTTAGCAAAAATCCCGAATGGAACACACTATTATCAACTATATAGTTCTCATGTGGTACACTGGATCTTTTGACTCATTCATCCTAAATATTTGCTACTTTGTATCCTCTAACCTCCATCTCCCCATTTCCTTCCCCCAACTCCAACCCTTCTAATCACTATTTCTACTATTTTATTCCCTATGTCTATATATTTGGCCTTTAGATTTTAGGTTCCACGTATAAACAAGTTCATGGAATACCTTTCTGTGTCTAGCATATTCCACTTAGCATAATGTCCTTTAGGTCCATCCATGTTGTGGCAAATAGCAGGATTGCCTCCTATTTAAAGGCTGAATAATAGTCCATGACACACACACACATGCAGGCATGCATGTGTGCACCACAGTTTCTTTATACATTTGTCCCCAGATCTTGGCTACTGTGAATAATGCTGCAGTGAATGTGGGAGTGCAGATATCTCCTTGACAGCTGATTTCATTTGCATGGGGTATATACCCAGAAGAGGAATTGCTGGGTCATACAGTAGTTCTATTTTTACCTTCTTTAGGAACCTCCATACTGTTTTCCACAACGGTTGCATCTCATTCAATGAATGCAATCTACATTCTCATCAATAATGGACAAGGGTTCCCTTTTCTCTATGTTATCATCAACATTTGTTATCTCTTATCTTTTCAATGATAGCTAGCCTAACAAGTTTGAAGCAGTATCTCACAGTGGTTTTGATTTGCATTTTCCTGATGATTAGTGATAGTAAGCATCCTCCACGTGCTTGTAGGCCAAGTTTTTTTAAAGTTAAACAATAAAATTACAGGCGATTTTATCGTTCTTTTAAATGTTTTTTGAATTTTCCAAATTCTCTGCAACAATACTGTGTGTATTTCTAATAATGAAAAGGTATTAAAATACATAGAAAAAGGAAGAATATACACGAAAATATTAATAGCAATTTTCCGCAGATAGTACGGATGATGGTGTGAGTTTTTTGTTCTTTATGTTTTCCCCATTTTAAAACTTTTCTACAGTGAACACGTACTAACTTTATAGAACTAAAACCTAAAATTTGATTAAGGAAAACTAGACTGTCAGATGAATTAGCGAAACGAACGTGAACTGGGGTACATTATTTAAGTGAGTCAGTTCTACTACCACAGAGCTTTGGGATAGTTGTAGGCTCTGTCTTCACGGAATATGATTTGGGGCAGGTCACTTAACTTGTGTGTGCTTTAGGGAATTAATAATGACTGCTTGCTTCTAAGGATACTGTGATGGTACATGTGATAGCATCAGTGAAATGCTTTGAACCCAAGAAAGAAACATACACAGCAAGTAGTAATAGGTATTTTAATTTTCTACTGTGTAATGTCTCTGTTCGGATTGCCCTTGGCAATTTCACCCATTCTCATTTCTTCAACAATCATCTCT
>CAUYRH010003099.1:0-28629 GCA_963574655.1 Perodicticus potto
TGCTGGTCTGAGATCACCAGGAGCTGATTAAAAACTCAGACGCCTGAGACCTGTATTTACAGTCAGTGAGTTGTTGAAGCTCCACAAATGATTTAGTCGTATAGCCAAAATCAGAGCTGAGCAGCCCTGATCTTGCAAAAAAAAAAATTTTATTTTAAATGAGGGGGGAAAGGGATCTTGAGGAACCAGATTCTACAGAATTATTGAGATTTCACTTGTTAATCTGTAGTTGAGTATGAGAAATGTGTTCTGACACTCAGCTCAAATGGGTTCTCGTATAGTCATTGTCCAGACTTCTGAAAGTGAAGAACAGACAGGTGCCATTAATAATCAGGTGGGCGCATACAGTGGCTCTCACCCATAATCCCAGCACTGTGCAAGACTAAGGCCGGAGTGTGAGCCAGCCTGGGCAATAGCCGGGTTTTTTAATTTAAAAAGAATTCAAAGGCTTGGTGCCTGTAGCTCAAGCAGCTAGGGCGCTGGCCTCATACACTGGAGCTGGCGGGTTCAAATCCAGCCCCGGCCTGTCAAACAATAATGACAGCTGCAACCAAAAAATAGCCAGGTGTTGTGGTGGGTGCCTGTAATCCCAACTACTTGGGAGGCTGAGGCAAGAGAATCACTTTAAGCCCAAGAGTTTGAGGTTGCTGTGAGCTATGACACCATGGCACTCTACCCAGGGTGACAGCTGGAGACTCTGTTTCTAAATAAATAAAATAAATTCAAACTTTTTAAATTAACCAGACACAGTGATCCACACCTGTAGTCCCAGCTACTAGGAAGACTGAGGCAGGAGGGTCCCTTGAGCCCAGGAGTTCAAGGCTGCGCTGAGCAGTGATCATTACCATTGCTCTCTTAGCTGGCCAGCAGAGCAAGACCCTGTCTCTAAATAAATAATAATTATGTGGACTCAAAGGCAAACTGGGACTGTCCCAGGCATACGGTTGCCCTTTTAGTCATTTTTTGAAAAGGTCAATGGACCTGAGAAACCTGAAATAGCTTTTGGAAACTGTATGCCAGCAAGTCTCCATTGAAACCCAGCACTGTGAGTTTTGATGTAAGTATGATACGCTAAGGAAATGGAAGGAAACTGTGTCTTAAATGTCTGTTATTTGCCCCATAACTGCACAGCATTAGTGGGAGCAGTTTCACCAACTCTTTAAGTGACATCAACTTCTTTTTCTCTCATAGGTGATCCTAAAACCTGGCAAAACAAGTGTCTTCCTGGAGATCCAAATTACCTTGTTGGAGCAAACTGTGTTTCTGTCCTGATTGACCACTTTTAACTCTTAAAATATAGGAACTTGATTAAATAATGTGAAACTGGGTTAAACTTACTAAATCTAAATGGAACCACTCTATCAAGTATTATACTTTCCTTAGAATTGACACTATAATTTGCTAGTATTAAGCATTTTTTGGAACTGCTGAAGAGTAGTGAGCACACCCCTGAGCCATGGTCAGGAAACGCGCTGCACACTGCATGTTTGTGATTGATGAACTGTCCATGTTGGCTACAGGTTCCAAGATACTTTGCTTTGTGATTTTTGTAATTTTTTATGGTCATTGCTTAACTTCACATACTGATTTCCGTTAAAATACCAGCTGGCAAATTGGGGGTACATTTGAGTTCTATTCCTTCCAAAGTACACTGTTTCAAACTTTATTATGGCCTTGGCCTAGCATACGTACACATTTTATTTTATTATGCATGAGGTAATATGTACACACTTTTAAATACACCTGGGAAATATAACCAGTATAGTGGATTTAACAGAAATGTACAGCAATGGGAATTTGTAATTTGGGGGGAGGGGAGTCAAGTGAAGACAATTACTTATTGTATATGAACACACAATTTTCTTAGGGAAGGACACCAAAGCATGTGAGACTGGTTCCATGGCCTCTTTGGATCTATCAATTCATCATATCACCACACACATACTAACCAGCAGGAATGCCTTACCCTCATGTTTTTAATTCTTAGATCATTCTCTCTGTGTATTACTAAGTTTTTATGGCTTTTGTGTCTAGATACTGTATCATGAAAAAGGTTGAGTAAATTGTGGATTGGTGGTTTCAGAAATGTATACTACCAAAAAAGAAAATAATGGTGTGATTTGGGATTTTTTTTTTTTAAAGGCGCAGTGGTTGTTTTCTGTTCTTTTTGGCTATGCATTTGAAAATTTTGATGTTTAAAGGATACTTGTACATAACACGTGCATACCACTTTTGTTCTTGGTTTGTAAATTAACTTTTATAAACTTTACCTTTTTTATACATAAACAAAACCAAGTTTCTAAAGACTACCTTTGTATTCTATCCTGTACCTCTTGAGCCTTGAACTTTGACCTCTGCAGCAATAAAGCAGCATTTCTATGACACACAAGGTCATTTTTTTTAAGAAAAAGAATGCACAGAGTTGTTACATTTTTAAGTGCTGCATTTAAAAGATACGGTTACTCAGAATTCTCTAGTTTGATTAAATTCTTGCAAAGTATCCCTACTGTAATTTGTGATACAATGCTGTGCCCTAAAGTGTATTTTTTTACTAATAGACAATTTATTATGGCACATCAGCACGATTTCTGTTTAGATAATACACCACTACATTCTGTTAATCACTAGGTCTGACTGAATTTCTTTTGCAGTTATTAAAACTCAAATTTCTAAATCTGCAAAATAAAACTTTTTAAATAAAGTATTGGTTTGGTCTGTTTACCCACTGTTTCTAATTTCATGCAGACTTACAATCCTGTTTGAAATCCTCATCGCTCAGCTGCTGCCACCTGGTCAGACGTGGTGCAGACTCTGTCCCCATGCCAGGTGTGTGTGGATGAGTGAGCTGGGCTGGTTGAAGGGTCCAGTCAGGGTGGGAAGAGGCAGCAGGCCAACGGTGGGCCATCTCAGGTTCTTACCCTGCACAGATGTGTAAATGTGCCTGGATGTGAGTGTGTGCTCATTAGGACCAATTTGTATATGGTTCTGTTCCCCAGAAATGCAACATGGGCATTTTACCATGTCACCGTATTTGCTTTGTGATAACCATGAGCATTCCTCTGTGGCTGCTGTATGTATTAACTGCCATCTCTGTCACCATTCGGCTTATTGTCATAGATGTTTTAATGAACATCTTTGTAGATTTTTTTTATTAAGGCATGATTTACATACAGTAAGTTACCCTTTTTAAAGTGTATGGTTCTCCAAAGTTTGGTGAACACATACTGTCATAACTACTACCACATAATACAGAACTGTTGCCTCATCCTCCAGAGTCCCCGGTACCCCCTTAGAACTCAACCCCTGGCGAGCAGCGATCTCTTTCCTGTTTCTGTCGTTTGGCCTTGAGGGTGTCCCTTAAAGGGGAGCGTATAGTGTGCAGCCCGAGTCTGGATCCCCCACTGAGCGTGACGCCCCTGACATGCACCTTTGTTGGACACGTTCTCTTACTGCGTGGCCCTACCAGAGTGCGTGTATCCAGTCCCCAGCTGAGGAACTCTGGGGTTGTTTCCAGGTTTTAGAACTTTGCATGCAAGTTTTCGTGTGAAGATTTCCTTTGACTAAGTACCTGGGAGTGGGATTGTTGATTCCCACGGGGAGTATGTGTTTAGCCTTCTGCGAGGTCGCAGCTGCACCATGTGTCCGTCAGCCTTCTGTGCAGGCCCAGGCTCCACCGCCCGGGCAGTAGCAGCTGGCAGCCTGGTGCGTCTCAGCTGTTGTGGTAGGCTGTGTCACTGTAGGTAAATTTGCCCCTTTCGTGGCTCATGATGTTGAGCGTCTTTTATTTGCTGTCTGTGTATCTTCTTTTGGTAAAATGTCCGTTTCTCACTTTAAAAAATTGAATTTTTTCTCGTGAGTTTTGAGAGCTTTTCATGTATTGTAGATACAAATTCATTATCAGATACATGATTCACAAGTATTTTCTCAGTCTATTCATTTTTTTTAATGCTGATGAAGTCCATTTTATCAGTGCTTTTATAGATGGTGCTTTTGTTCTATCTAAGAAAGCTTTGCCTAACCTAAGACACAAAGAAACTTTGTTCTAAGTTTTCTTTAGGAATTTTTTTGATGTTCACGCAACGGAACATTACTCAGCAGTAAGAGAACGTGTCCAACAAAGGTGCATGTCAGGGGCGTCACGCTCAGTGGGGGATCCAGACTCGGGCTGCACACTATACACTCCCCTTTAAGGGACACCCTCAAGGCCAAACGACAGAAACAGGAAAGAGATCGCTGCTCGCCAGGGGTTGAGTTCTAAGGGGGTACCGGGGACTCTGGAGGATGAGGAAACAGTTCTGTATTATGTGGTAGTAGTTATGACAGTATGTGTTCACCAAACTTTGGAGAACCATACACTTTATTTTTTCTCTCTCTTATTATTATTTTTTTTAATCATTGGGGATTCTTTGAGGGTACAAGAAACCAGGTTACACTGATTGTATTTGTTAGGTAAAGACCCTCTTACATTTGTGTCTTGCCCCTAAACGGTGTGGCACACACCAAGACCCCACCCCCTCACTCCTTCCCTCTCTCTGCTCTTCCTTTCCCCACCCCTCCCTCCTCCTTTCTCTCTCTGCTCTCCCCTTCCCTCACCCCCACCATGTCTTTAATTGTCATTAATTGTCCTCATGTCAAAATTGAGTACATAGGATTCATGTTTCTCCATTCTTGTGATGCTTTACAAAGAATGATGTGTTCCACTTCCATCCAGGTTAATACAAAGTATGTTAAGTCTCCATTTTTTTTTTTTTTGAGACAGAGCCTCAAGCTGTCATCCTGGATAGAGTACTGTGGCATCACAGCTCACAGCAGCCTCCAATTCCTGGACTCAAGCGAGTCTCCTGCCTCCACCTCCCAAGTAGCTGGGACTACAGGCACCCCCACAATGCCTGGCCATTTTTTGGTTGCAGCTGTCGTTGTTGTTTGGCAGCCAGGGCTGGATTCGAACCCGCAAGCTCAGGTGTACATGGCTGGCACCTTAGCCCGTTAAGCCATAGGCGCCAAGCCAAGTCTCCATTTTTTTTTTTTTTTTTTTTTTTTTGCAGAGACAGAGTCTCACTTTATTGCCCTCGGTAGAGTGCCGTGGCATCACACAGCTCACAGCAACCCCTAACTCCTGGGCTTAGGCAATTCTCTTGCCTCAGCCTCCCGAGTAGCTGGGACTACAGGCGCCCACCACAACGCCCGGCTATTTTTTTGTTTTGAGTTTGGCCGAGGCCAGGTTTGAACCCACCACCTTCGGTATATGGGGCTGGCGCCCTACTCGCTGAGCCACAGGTGCCGCCTGTATTTTATCCAAATTTTTGATGGAAAAATAAGGAGATGGGTAGTATGGCTCGGGAGCAGGGGAGCCCAGTGGGCTTCCTGGCTCCTATGCCCTCCCAGTTGGGCCTCCCAGGTACATGGGCTTGCAGTCAGGGAGGACCTGGGATCCGGGTCTGGTGGCAGCAGGCTGGAGCAGCCTCTCCCAGGCACTGCAATCAGGGAGGGGGTGGGAGCAGGGCTGGTGGCCTCAGAAGCTGCTACCCTGCTGGCTATCTATGCCATATCCCCCAATGTGGCAAAAGAGCAGGGCTCCCAGGAGAGAGGGAAGGGGCAGCCTTCACAGAGCTGGCAGCTGCAGGAGGGGGTGTGATCTGCTCATTTGCCAGCGGAGTGTTAACCCTCTCCAGATGTGTCTCTCCTGGCCAAGAGCTGGCCACTTCTTTGAGGAGAACATTTGGGGACAAATGTGCGTGCCCGTTCTACACGAGTACCTACCTAATGCCTCCTGTTTTGCCTTTCCCGTCGCTGGGCCAACCTCAGCTCTGACTCGTGGTCCCCGTTCGCTCACAGCTCAGAGATGTGCCCTCGGGGGAACCTTAGCAGAAGGTGGACTCACTTCTCACCTGCCCTCTGGCCCCCACCCTCCCCCAAGCTGCATTTTCCCCACCATTTCCCTCTGAACAAAACCTCTTCACATAAAACTGACCATGCTGGTCTGCTCTTTCCACAAAAAGTCCTGAAAATCAGTGTGGAAGGATCGATCTCTAAGTCATTCTCCATTTTTAACACGTATAGTCTTTAGAAGGACAAGCCAACAGCGCCCCCCGCCCTCTGTCTCCGTGACCCGCGGGCGGGCACTGTGAAGACGGAGGCCGTTCATCACTGGCTGTGTCTCTGCCTCCGTCATCTCTCTGTTCTCTTTCATCATGGATGGATTTCTGGGGATGCTACTTTGCCCACAGTGAAAATGACTTGTTGCTTTTTAAGATATACAGATTTGTTAGTTGGCTAAAGGGAACTAGATTTACACTGAAAAATAAAATCTACAAATAACCCCCTGTGGTAGGCTGAAAAATGGCTCCCCAAAAGATATCTGGGCCCTGATCCCTGGAACCTGTGAATATTACCTTATGTGCACCCCTCCTCCTGAAAGTCTTTGCAGATGTGATTAAGGATTTTGAGATGGTGAGCTCGGCCTGGATTTTATGGGTGGACCCTAAATACGATGATATGAATGCTTATGGGAAAGAGGTGCTGGGAAATCTGATCGTGGGAAGAAGTGGAAGAGGCAATGTAACCACAAAGGCAAAGACTGGGGGAAAGAGGTCACAGGCCAAGGATCACCGGCAGCCAGCAGGAACATGGAAGAGGCAGTGAATGGATTAACTCCTCCGGAAGGAGTGTGGCCCTGGGGACACCTGGATTTCAGCCCAACATACCAGTTTCAGGCTTCTGGCCTCTAGAACCAAGAGAGAAAACACTTCCATTGTTTTAAACCCCCAAGTTTGTGGTAATTTGCAATAGTAGCACAGGAAACTAGAATATCCCCAAATCTTGAGGCACCAACCCCCTTGTCAGTCAAGAGTTTTCTCAGGAAGACTGATGAATCTGTAGAGAGTCCCTTGGGCCACCCCACGCCCTGTCTCTTGTCACCCTTCCTCTTCTCACTGTGCTTCATTTTGCTTCCTGGCACATGTATGTTACCACTGCACTTTTTTTTTGTTTTTTGAGATGGAGTCTCACTATGTCACCCTCAGTAGTGCCGTGGCATCACAGGTCACAGCAACCTCCAACTCCTGGGCTTAAGCGATTCTCTTGCCTCCACCTCCCAAGTAGTTGGGACTACAGGCGCCCGCCACAACGTCCCTCTATTTTTGGTTGTAGTTGTCGTTGTTTGGCAGGCCCGGGCCGGATTCGAACCCGCCAGCTCTGGTGTATGTGGCTGGCTGGCTCCCTTAGCCGCTGAGCCACCATTGCACTTTTTATCTTGGGTTTATTTGTTTATGATTCATCTTTTCCTCAATGAAGTAAGGCCATGAGGGATAAAGCCTTTCTTCAAGTCTGATTCTGTAGCACTCAGGAAAATACCTGGCACACTGTAGATAGTTAATAAATATTTGTGGAATGAATGAATTACATAATGGCCATACGTTAAAAATGAGAACAGTAGCTGAGAGTGTCTGTGCTGGTCAAGGCATTCACAGATGTGACAAGGGTGGGCCCTGGGGACAGAAAACTCAGATGCAGGGCTCAGCTCTGCTTCCCACTTGCTGTGTGACGCCATCCTCCACCCTCCTTATCTGTACACAAGGGCAATAAAATTCCGACACATGCCACAGTTGGGGGGATTATGTAAGTTAATTCTCATAATAAGGATAGACCAGTGTCTTACCCAGCCCTATATGAATATAGTATATTAAAAAAAAAAGATGGTGGCCTGGCACCCAAGGAAAGTACTACTTAATATTCTATTTGGACAACATGGGCACACATACAAGAGTATGAAGGACCTCAGGAAATTTTACCCCCAAATATGACGACTTAACATAAAGAATATTTTGAATTAAAGGCCACTCACAATCAGAAAGCATAGGAGGGGCTGTCCCTCTATCTGCATTAAGTCAGATGGACCTGAGCAGGGGATCAAAGGGGGCAACTGACTTCTTTTCCTCCCTGAAAGCTAGTAGACCTGGCCCAAATCATTTAAGACAAAATACCTGTCTCTCAGGTTAAGTTACAAGTCAATCTGTTTCCCACACCTATTCATCCTCCCTAGCAACTACTTACTGCACCCACCTTCTCCCCCTCCCTTCAAAAAGCCATGTATGAAAGTATCTGACCATCTTTAAGACACTGGGTAATCATTCTTGTGGTTCCCCCCATGCACATGGTATTTGGAAATAAGCCTTTCTCTTATTAATCTGCTGTAATTGTGAGTTGATCTTTCAGCAAACCAACCAAGGGAAAAGGGGTGAGTTTTGCCACAATCCCTACAATACTCAGTAGTACTTGTGATTCAGGGTTCCCTTGTTCAGACTGGACAGGGACCCCCATTTTCTGGGCAAACAGGCCTTTCCAGTCCACATTCTCTGGACTCAAGCAAGATCAGAGGAAAGCAGCCTAATCTCAGGTGAGTGGTCTCCCCTGCCCCCCAGTGAAAACACAGACCCTGTGGCCTCACTAGGAACGTCCACTGTGAAGACCAAGTTCATTTGCTAACGTATTCACCTGCTGATCAACACCAGCTCCTGGCCAGGTGAGACGTACATTCCTGAGACCCCCCTGCTCAGTATAAGAACCCCGAGACAAAAGGACCATGATGGGGGTTTCCTAGTTGGGTCCCCCCTCTGCTGCTGGAGCTTCTGTTGACCTTTCCTGCTCTATCCCTTTCTCTGTCAAACTCTCCACTGTCCCTCAACCTGCATGGTCCGTGGGTTTATAATTTGAATTTCCAAGATCAAGGACTCTGCATAGAGAGAAATTCTGGCACCACTTGTTTCTGGACTAAGGGCAAATGGCACGCTGCCAGCAGCTGTGACACCAGCTGCAAGACAGAAACCCCAAGTGCAGCAACAGTTCCACGAAAGCACCGAGCAACATTCGTGTCTAACCTCTTACTTTTTCAAAGCAGTCTCAGTTAAACCCCATTTCCAAGCCCCAGGATTTTGTTCCCAGCCTCAGCTCCTCCCTTTCTGCTGCTAAGTCGGCGAGGTAAGAAGCAGCCAGCAGAGCCCCCTCCTGCCCTCCCTCCACAGTGTACTCTGAGACCCTCACTCTTTCCATGCTGCAAAGCATTTGTTGTTTTCATTTTCCTTGGACTCTGTTTATTAAAAAAAAAAAAAAAAGAAAGAAAGAAAGAAAACCCAGGAGGATAGGTAGCAAAAAAAAAAAAAAAAAGAACAGTCAAAGCAAAGGAAAAAAGGGCTTAGAATTGTTTGTTTTTTTTTTTTTTTTGCAGTTTTTGGCCAGGGCTGGGTTTAAACCCACCACCTCTGGTATATGGGACTGGTGCCCTACTCCTACGACCCACAGGTGCCATCCAAGGCTTAGAATTGTTTGAGAACACAAAGGGCAGACTGGATTGTAACAACGTAACTGAAGCAATCATAAAATTGTAATTATTGAGAAACCTCAGGTCAACTTTATGATGATAGTCATACATGGGAAAGGATTTCTTCTGAGACAAATACATGAAAGAAAAAGAAAGAAAAGAAAAAAAATAAAAGAGAGAGAAGAAGAAAAAGAAAAGGCATGTGTGGAGGGCCACCTGTGTCTCCAGATTCTCAGTGGCTGACCAAGATTGTCCCTGGGGCACCCTCACCAGGCAGGGTTGGGAAACCTCTCCTCACTCCTGGTTCTGTGGCTCAGGCCACAGGAGCAATCAGTGCCAACATGAAATGCCTGCTGAGATTTAAAAGCCCAACTCAAACACGACCACGTCCCTGCATAGTAAATCACACATGTCTGTCGCTGGCAGGCTCCTCTCTGCCCTCAGGCAAACCACAGGACCTATAACATTGTTCCTCAGAGCCCTGCCATCCTAAAGGAAGTTGGGTGGTCTCCCCAGCAGCACCAGGCCTGCAGATTCTCCCCCATTACCTCCCTCGGGGCCCCCACGGGTCTCCTACAGACCTGGCCATGCTTCCGTGCCTTCCCAGCTCGGTGGGGACAGCCTCTTCCTGGTCAGAGGCTCTGCCCTCGCTCACCTCACCCCGTGTTCTCCTTTCCCAGCCACATTCCTTCTCTCAACCAGCCGGGCTTTAGCGTTCAAGGTTGTGTGACCACTGACAGAAAGGGTGGGGACTAACGTACTTACACCCAGCCCCTGCACACCCACAGGGACAATTACTCTTCCTTGTATGATGTGTCAGATCAAATTCAGTTCATTTCTCTTTTCGTATATCACTCCCACATCCACATCTTGCTTTTCAGCAAGGCATTCTCCCAAGTCCAGGTGCAAAAAAGGAAACACTGGTTTGGCTTGTGACCTATGCTCTTTTACACTGAGACTGAGTTCAAAACCAGCAGTCTGCCTGATTTCTCCCTCTTCCCTTTTGACAACAGCGAACTGAAAGGCAAGAGCCCAGTCGTTGGGTGCTGCATTACTGAGCAGAACAGAAATTAGCTTTCTCTTTGGAGCATAAAAAAGCAACAGAAGCAAAGGGCAAATCCTTTGCAGCCACAGGTTGGTTTACACAAGGGAAGAACAAACACCATTAGGGTAGATGCTAGTGCTGACCACTCCTGGAGCCCTCAGTCAGGGGCTCGCCCCTGTCCTGTGTTTTGTGTTGAAGTTAAGTCATCTTGTATTTGAAGGTGGCCATGCTAATACCTGGTCAGCTGCCAGTGAAGCCTCCTTGCTGGAAAATTCTGTTTCACAAAGGGGGTAGCTTGCTCACGCCTGTAATCCTAGCACTCTGGGAGGCCAAAGTGGGCAGATCAGTTGAGCTCAGGAGTTTGAGACCAGCCTTAGCAACAGCGAGACCCTGTCTCTAAAAATAGCCGGGCGATGTGGTGGGTGCCCGTAATCCCAGCTACTTGGGAGGCTGAGGCAAGAGGATTGCTTGGTCCCAAGAGTTTGAAGTTGCTGTGAGCTATGACGCTATGGCACTCTGCTGAGGGTGACCAAGTGAGACTCTGTCTCAAAAAAAAAAAAAAAAAAAATCCCAAATCCGCCCCCCCAAAAAAACAAAGGGGGTAGCTTGGAGGTGGGGGAAGAGAAGATCAGAGAGGGCCAGGACTTTGCTAACCAGGCAGAGAAACTGACAATTTGTTAAACAGTTATGGGAATATAGAAAAAGCCTAGCGCATCTGGAAAGAGCTGCTTTTTTTTTTTTTTTTTTTTTTGTAGAGACAGAGTTTCACCTTATAGCCCACGGTAGAGTGCTGTGGCGTCACACGGCTCACAGCAACCTCCAGCTCCTGGGCTTAGGCGATTCCCTTGCCTCAGCCTCCAGAGTAGCTGGGACTACAGGCACCCACCACAACGCCCGGCTATTTTTTTTTGTTGTTGCAGTTTGGCTGGGGCAGGGTTTGAACCCACCACCCTCAGTATATGGGGCTGGCACCCTGCCCACTGAGCCACAGGCGCCACCTGAAAGAGCTGCTTTTGAGCAGTGACAGTCTTATAGAGTAACAAGGATAAGTCAAAAGGACACAGGAGTCAGCCTGTACGAATTTTACTGGCTGAAGCTGAAACAACAACCATTAGAATAAATACTACTTCAAGGGGAGTGCCTATAGTCCAGTAGTTAGGGCTCTGGACACATGCTCCATGGCTGGTGGGCTAGAACCCGGCCCGAGCCTGTTAAACCAAAAAAAATGGCCGGGCATTGTGGCGGGCACCTGTAGTCCCAGCTACTAGGCAGGCCAAGGCAAGAGAATTGCTTGAGCCCAGGACTTTGAGGTTGCTGTGAGCTATGATGCCACAGCGCTCTACCCAGGGTGACAGAGTGAGACTCATACTACTTCAAGGATTCATGAGTCCACACTGAGACAAATAAAATAAGGGAAATGGAATGATTTGTCTTAAAAGTAGGAAGCCAGCTAATATAGGAGAAATAATGGAGGCAGAAATGTCACCACTTGACAGCCATCATAATTTTTTTTTCCCCCTTTAGAGACAGAGTCTCCCTTAATCACCCTCAGTAGAGTGCTGTGGTGTCATAGCTCATAGAAACCTCCATCTCCTGGGCTTAAAAACAAGGGCAGTCTTATTAAAAAATAAAATATTTTGTTACAGTTTGGCCAGGGCTGGGTTTGAACCCTGCACCCTCGGCGCCCTACTCTTTGAGGCACAGGCACCACCCAGCCTTCATGATAATATTATAACTGATCTGAGAATCATTGGAGATTCCGAGCCTAGCGGGTGAACAGTGTATTTAGTCTCGAGTATCTTCCCGTCATAGCATCCTTACAGTGGAGAAACCTGGCACACAGCACCATAACTTAGTGATCAAAGGCAATATCGCCATAATGAGACTACTAAATTACACGTGGGGAAATTCCTGATAGGGTGCCCTGAGAACTCAGCACCAGTTCTGTGACTTTCCTGCCAAAAGAGCAAACTCTAATTGAAACATGAAGAATATTCTGCAAAACAAGTGGCCTGAACTCTTTTAAAACAATACAATATGATGAAAAAACAAAGAAAGCCTGAGGAACCATCCAGGCTCAAAGAGACTTCAGAGGCATGACAACCCAACATTGCACATTCTTCTTGCCAAAAGGTCATAGATTAGGTAACAGTACACATATTAAATCTGATTTCCTGATTTTCATCATTGCAGCAGGGTTATGTAAGAGACTGCCCTTGTTTTTAAGATTCATAGTGAGTTATTTAGAGGTAAAGGAGTATAACTTACTAAACTATGGATAACTTAGCAAAATGATTCAGAAGAAAATTGTGTGTGTGCATGTGTGAAGAGAGGATAAGAAAGCAAGTATGGTGAATGTTAACATTCAGGAATTGTAGGCAGAGGATATGTGAGGATTCTTTGCAGTTTTCTTCCAACTTTTCTGACAAAGTCTGAAATAATGTCAAAATAAAAAATTGAAGCTGGGCACAGTAGCCCACGCCTGTAATCTAAGCAGTCTGGGAGGCTGAGGTGGGTGGATTGCTTGAGCTCAGAAATTTGAGACCAGCCTGCACCAGAGTGAAACCCGGGGCGCTGTGGCCGGCGCCTTTAGTCCCAGCTACTCGGGAGGCTGAGGGAAGAGGATCACTTGAGTTCAGGAGTTTGAGTTTGCTGTGGGCTATGACGCCACAGCACTCTACTGAGGTGACAGAGTGAGACACTGTCTCAAAAAAAAAAAAAAAAGTTGAAAAGGAAAAATAGTGTGAAGGTTAAAAAAGAAAGAAAGCACTAATCTAATGTCAGTTTTTTTGTTTTCTTTTTGTTTGTTTTTCAGACGGAGTTTCATTTTGTCGCCCTTGGTTGGTAGAGTGCTGTGGTGTCACAGCTCACAGCAACTTCAAACTCTTGGGCTTAAGCAATTCTCTTGCCTCAGCCTCCCAAATAGCTGGGACTACAGGCATCCGCACAACGCCCAGCTGTTTTTAGAGAGGAGGTCTCACTCTGGCTCAGGCTGGTCTCGAACTCATAAGCTCAGGCAATCTACCTGCCTTGGCCTCCTAGAGTGCTAGGATTACAGGCGTAAGCCACCACGCCCAGTCATAATGTCAGTTCTTATTATACTTCTTACAACCTGGACCAGGGTCCAAGATCTCCAGGGATCACTGATGTTAAGATATTCCCTGTAATTCAGATCATGGAGAAAGGTCTTGGAAGGGAGTTCATCAAAAGTCCTCTGGCCTTTCTGAATTTAGCTATCATCCTTCCTTCCTATGTCCTGAAGACTTTTGCTCAATACATGGCCCCACACACTAGAACTCAGGCGGCAAATAAGGGATATGATTCCTGTTCTGTGCCACTGTTCCATCTTAGAGAAGGACTCACTCTCCAGAGCTCTGGGCTGGCCTGCGATTTGCCTCCCCTATCACATGTATGCTCTTCCCAGGCAATGCCTAAGCCAGCGAGCTTCTAGCTCCACGGAGCACTTCAGATCTGTTACTTAAAAAAGAATTAACTGGTGAGTGGCAGGTGGGAATGAAAGAGTGATGAGTATGAGATTTTATGAATTCTTCCAATAGAAGGTCTTTCCCTTTCCATGATCGAATCTTACCCTACCCACTGGTCCAAACTATAAGACAAATGCATGAGCTGGGAGAGTAGGGAGAGACTACAGTTCCCCTCTCCTAACCTGGGGAACAGCTAAACCTCCCTCGTGCAGTTCTAAGGTTCAAAGACGTTCTGCTTCAAGGGTTCTATCTAATTAGCTTTGAAAGCAGCTGCTGGGAACTGGTTTGAGTTTATAGAAGTTGGGAATATTCAGGAGAGGCACAAGGAAATGGAGCACATACCTTTCAGCTCCGTCTTAGAAAACCACCGTGCCAATGTTTAGAAAACATGGCCTGAGATGTCACAAAAGCTGGGCAGCGGAGAAGTCAGCAACTCTTTAGTGAGGCACTACTGTCTCCTGAGGTCCAGGCTCAAGAGAAATAAATGAAAGTAAGTATCCGGGCTTGGCCCCTGTAGCACAGTAGTTACGGCACCAGCCGCATACACCCAAGCTGGTGGATTTGCACCCAGCCCAGGCCAGCTAAACAACAATGACATCTCCAAGAACAACAATAAAAATACTAGCCGAGTGTTGAGGAAGATGCCTGTAGTTCCAGCTACTTGGGAGGCTGAGGCAAGAGAATCGCTTAAGCCCAAGAGTTGGAGGTTGTTGTGAGCAGTGATGCCATGCACCCTACAGAGGGCAACATAGTGAGACTCTGTCTCAAAAAGAAAAAAGAAGAAGGTTAAGTAGGTGAGCCCCTTTATAGAAAAAATGAGAGCCTGCCTATCTAAACTCACAGACAGTACTGAGTCCCTGGTCCAATCTATTTCCATGGCACAATCATTTCCTCCTTTCTGGATAGGCTTAGAAAACTCACTGAGGCCAGGTGCGGTGGCTTCCGCCTATAATCCTAGCACTCTGGGAAGCCTAAGCAGGTGGGTGGACTGCTTGAGCTCAGGAGTTCGAGACCAGCAAGAATCAAACCACATCTCTACTAAAACTAGAAAAATTAGCTGGGTGCCTACTACTCAAGAGGCTGAGGCAAGAGCATCACTTGATCCCTAGAGTTTGAGGTTGCTGTGAGCTGTGACACCAGGGCACTCTACCCAAGGCGACAGAGTGAGACTCTGTTCTCAACAAAACAAAACAAAACAAAACAAAAAAGATCAACCCAAACCCAAACCAAAAACCAACCAAACAACAACACTCACTGGGACCAGCTTTTCTGATGTGTTGGCTTTTCTCCTCAAGAGGCTGAGCTTCAGTTATTTTTGAGAACTCGAAAAACTATTATTATCACCATCAAGTAGTCCATTTTCTGCAGTCTCACTTGTCAGTGTGCTAGGATGTAACTGTTGGCATCTAGAGCTGGGATTGGTGGTATATTTGTATGTAGAGATGTGCCCCCAGCCCCCCAAAAGGGCTCCCGGGTCAAAATAGGTTTGAGAACAGCAGAGATTAATCCGCTGATGAGCACTTTCATGACTATGAGAAGAAACTATTTCACTTTGTTTAACCCAATATTTCCCTGAATTATTTGACCACGGAACTTTTATTTTTATAACAAACTTATTTTTATTTATTTTTGGAGACAGAGTCTCAATATGTCACCCTTGGTAGATTGTCGTGGTGTCACAGCTCACGGCAACCTCAAACTCTTGGGTTTAAGTGATTCTCTTGCCTCAGCCTGCCAAGTAGCTGGGACCACAGCACCCACCACAATGCCTGGCTGTTTTTTGATTGCAGTTGTCGTTGTTTGGCAGGCCTAGGCTGGGTTCGAACAAGCCAGCTCCTGTGTACGCGGCTGGTGCCCTCGCCGCTGAAGTATAGGCGCCCACCCTTCCTAACAAACTTATTAACAACCAACAGAACTCCTGTTTTAGGGAAAAATGACTAACAAAGCAACAGTCCTAATCATAGGGAAGTTTTTAGCCCCGGATGAACACTGTTATACGGTGTTTGGGTGAACTCAGCCAGGCAGGGTCTGTGCTCTGGGATAAGAAGTCCATGTCCTAGTCACAGCTTCATCACCAATGGCTTGGACTTGGGAACATGTCACCTCATCGCAAATCTAACAAATCTAAATGGTAAAGTGAGAAAGAAAGGGAATGTCTCCTTATGGCCTTGGCTTACACTTTGTCTCAATGAATCCTGAGAACTACGCTGCAGGCATTGATTCTGCAGGGGGGCGGGGCACCCCATTCAGCAGCTTGCAAACTTGTCTGTTGTGATACTTCTGTTGGGGGTCGAGTCCAAGCTCATCCCAGGCCACCTTCCTGAATGAATGGAAAGAGCTTCCCTTCTGTTTCCTCCCTCCGGCCCCAGGTTCTCTGTGCTCTTCTTCACTTATGTCTGCAGCTCTTTGGTGAAGGTTTCTTCAGCCTCTGCCAGGAGGAGCTGCTGACCGGCACCCAGACCCCCGAGATGGGGACAGAGTGTGTAGTAATAGCAAAGTCCCTGGGAGGCATGAGGGTCTCAGATCAGGGAGGGAATGGGCCGGGGGAGGTGCAAGCAAGCGGCCAAGAGGACAACCCTTGGGTTCCAGAACATTGGCTGGAGACCCTGGGCCTCCTAGTTTCCAGTATTACGTGGAGGCTCACGCCTGTAATCCTAGGACTCTGGAAGGCTCAAGTGTGAGGATCACTTGAGCTCAGGAGTTTGAGACCAACCTGAGCAAAAGCAAGACTCCTATCTCTGCAAAAAATAGAAAACTTAGCCAGGGCAGGGCTGGGCATGGTGGCTTACACTATAATCCTAGCACTTGGGAGGCCAAGGCAGGTGGATTGCCTGAGGTCATGGGTTCGAGACCAGCCTGAGCCAGAGCGAGACGTCATCTCTAAATATAGCTGGGTGTTGTGGCGGGTGTCTGTAATCCCAGCTACTTGGGAGGCTGAGGCAAGAGAATCACTTGAGCCTATGAGTTCAAGTTTGCTGGGCACTATGATACCACAGCACTCTACCGAGGATGACAAAAAAAAAAAAAAAAGAAAAAGAAAAAAAGAGAAAAGAAAAATTAGCCAGGGCTTTGTCGGGGGCACCTGTAGTCCCAGCTACTTGGAAGGCTGAGGCAAGAGGATGACTCAAACCCAGGAGTTTGAGGTTGTTGTGAGCTGTGACACCATAGCACTCCAGCCTGGGTGACAGAATGAGACCCTGTTTCACACCAAATAAATGAATAAATAAGTTTCTAGGAGCCATAGGAATCAGTCTCTGGAGTGAAATGTCTGAGGTAAAATTGGTGCCTCTCAGTGAAAAGCCATCCTGGGCATCTTTTTTTTTGGCAGGAGCTGGGTTTGAACCCGCCACCTCCGGCATATGGGGCTGGTGTCCTACTCCTTTGAGCCACAGGTACCGCCCCATCCTGGGCATCTTGAAACTGTCTTATTTAAAGGGCTGCCTTGCCAGTGCTGTTCACCTGAGGCGGTCGGTGTCTGTGCCTGTCCTGTGCTGCGTGCCTTGCAGGGACTCGGAGGAGCAGGTCACATAGCTCCTGGTCCTGTGACTTTACTGCCGCCAGGTTCATAGGGTCTTTGATGTCTGTGTTGAATGTGGAAAAAAGATTTTTTTCCCATGACATCGTGATAATGTCACTCCATTTTTTCTTCCTGTGGTCCTTACAATAGTATGTCATAGTCATGTCCATGAATCTGAAAAACACTTCCTCTGGCCCTTTCCCCCATTTAAGGTCTAGTGCATTTTCCCCTTTTTTGATGAGGTAATTAGTGTGCTGTCCTCAGGACAGATGTTTGGGGAAGGGTCACTGACCTCACAACTCTTTGTTGAACTCCTGATGTGCAGCAGGCTCTATGCTAGGTTCTGGGGATACAACACCTGGGTGCTCCCCAGGAGAACATATTGTGTGTACATGCGTGAGCATGCAAGATGTGTGACACTTGCAAAGTAGGATGTCATTTATTTATTTATTTATTATTTTTTGCAGTTTTTGGCTGGGGCAGGGTTTGAACCCGCCACCTCTGGCATATGGGGCCGGCGCCCTACTCCTTTGAGCATAGGCACCAAGTAGGATGTAATTTATATAAATACAGAAGGAGCTGGGTGCGGTGGCTCATGCCTGTAATCCTAGCAGACTGGGACACAAGGCAGGTGGATTGCCTGAGCTCAGGAGTTCTCAACCAGTCTGAGCAAGAGCAAGATGCCCATCTCTACTAAAAACAGAAAAACTAGCTGGGTGCCTACTACTTGGGAGGCTAAGGCAAGAGGATCACTTGAGCCCAAGAGTTTGAGGTTGCTGTGAGCTTTGATGACTCCACTACACTCTACCTAGGGTGACAGAGTGAGACTGTCTTGAAAAACATAAAAATAAAAATAAAAATAAATAAATAAAACCATGCTTGTGGAGTATCTGTAAACACTTCGAAAGTTCCCGCACACTACACCAGCAGTCCAGCCAGTGGTGAAGTTAGTGATTTAGGATTGGAGTTGTGGTTTCCAATTCCATGTCCACCACTATTAGCTTTCAACTTCTAGGAACATTTCTTTGCTTCTATGAGCTTCAGTTATCTAACCTGCAAAATGGAAATGATAACAGTTTCTGCTTATCAGGATTGTTTTGGGAATTAAGTAAGACGAAAGTATGTAAAGCACCTACTATAATGTCTGGCAGACTGCCAGTACTTACTAATTATAGTTAGTAGTTGACAGTTGAGTCTTTGCTATGTACTGAGGACAGCTTTAGGGACTTGCATGTATTAATTCATTTCAACTTTATAACAACCATTTAAGGTGGGAACCATGTTGACAAGTCAGTGGGTACAGAGGTTCTGGAATCTGACCAAGGTTATAAAAGTTACAAAGTAGAATGGTGTAGTTATTAAGAATGTTGTTACTATTGTTTTCACTATTAATAATATTTCCTGGCATCCATCCTGGTAGGGTCTAGTTTTTTCTGAGTCTTCTGGATTACACAACAAGAAGCAGCTTGTGCTCCAGTAGCATTTGCAAAAGAGGACTGGATTTTCTTGATTTGGGCTTTGGCTGAATTTTATAGGTGTGGTTTCAGCTATTCATCACCAGATGGCAGTATCTAGTGGTAATTGCACACAATTTTCAGAAAGGCTCAGAAACTGGAGAAGTACAGCACAGATAGTGTGGGAGCTTTGTTTTGCTACATGGCAAAGTTAAGGAGTAGGTGACATGGTCAGCATTTCAGATGGCTACTAACACCTTTAAGCCTGATGGCCGTGGCACCACCATCTGGCAGGGCTTCCTCTAGCCCTGGCCGGGCACGGGGTGGAATACGGTGGGGCCAAAAGGCTCCTGCAGTTCCATAGAGGCCTCTTTTCATACTATGACTATACAACAGAAGCCCGAATAGGAGATGCTGGGCTTCTCTTCTACCACCTGTTAGTTATGGCAATAATTGTGCAGAAAGGCCTGGGGAGGAAGGGGCATGAGAAGTTGGGAGGGGTCCTTTCCCCAGGCTGGACATGACGCTACTGGGCCTGTCCATGAGGCTCTCCTTTTCTGTGGCCAACCTTGAGCTTTCCCCCAACCCTCTGGGCTGCCAATGGTGTGAACCCATCTTCTGGATGGGGGCATGAGGTCATGGACTGGGAGGTGAAGATAAGCCACAAAATAGACGTGGCCCAAGGAGAAGGTTTGCCCATTATTCGTATTTAGAATAACCTCAGAACAAGGTGGGTGAAAAGGCAAAACCTGTGTGAGTTAGATTGAAACAGTAACTTGTGGTCAGCTTATCCTGGATGCTCACCAGCTCCCAGGTCCCCCCTTATCCCTGTGGTGACTGCTTTAGGGAAAAATAAAGTTTGAAATGCTATGCCTCCGTTCTCTGGACTGTAAACTTCTAAGAGTAGGTTTCTGTCTGGGGCAGATGAGATGTGATTCATTATGGAATAAAGACCAGCGTTTTGAGTGTGGATGAGGCAGGGTATTGGTAGATGCAGAGAGGAACAGAGGTCGTGAGGAACCCATGTGGGTCTGAGTGGGACCTGACAAGGTGAGGCTGCTGGTGGGGATCGCACTTTGAGAACCACAGCTTTCCTGCTTTGAGGAAACAAAGGCAGTTCAGGCTCTCCGCTGTCTTGTGCTGCTGGCAGGGCCAGCATCCAAAGAACCTTGTGGCTTGCTGTGTCCCTGGTACATCAGTGGAGTTGCTACTATTGGTGCTGGCTCCTTTGGGTGACAAATGACATGGCTCAAAACAAGTTGGCCAACACGATCTTTTGGTTAGAACAATGTTTTGGTCATAAACCAGTACCTATAGTCACTGTTCCTAACCCCATCCCCAACTAGTTCAGTTTCAACAATTCTCCTAAATATCTAAATATTTTGTCCGAGGCCAGGCACAGTGTCTCACACCTGGAATCTTAGCACTCTGGGAGGCTAAGGTGGGTGGATTGCTTAAGCTCAGGAACTCGAGACCAACCTGAGCAAAAGCGAGATCCCAGTTGTACTAAAAATAGAAAAACCAGCCGTGTGCTGTGGCAGGTGCCTGAAGTCTCAGCTACTCGGGAGGCTCAAGCCCAAGAGTTGGAGGTTGCTGTGAGCTATGATGACATCATGGACTCTATCCAGGGTGACATGGCAAGACTCTGTCTCAAAAGTAAATAAATAGATGTAAATTTTTGTCCATTTTTCAGAATTTGCTTTGTAACATTTTCTGATTCATATTCAGCCTATATCCTTCTCCATGGGGCCTGTTGCAGAGAACAACTGGAATAAACCGAGCATCTGATGATGTGGGACTCACTGTAACCACCGAAGTGTTTAATAACTGGGGAGTAGTCAGGACAAAGCTAAGGCACTGGGCCGGCCACACTTGTTTGCTCTCAGTCCATTTCCTGCTTCCCCGAGGTCAGCTCCGTTTCTCTGACACCATCTTGCAGAGGCTCCCTTTGCCCTCGGGATCTGGGGCAGGGGCACCAATGGAAGGCACTGGTGGAAGCTGGGAGAAGCCAGGTTATTCCCCCTTCCTTTCTTTCTTATAGTGGATAGTGTCCTGTCCACCCTGGCAGGAGGGACTGGACGACTGGATGTCCTCCAGAGCTCTAGCTGCCCAATAGAGCTTCGCTCCAGCAAGCTTGGCAGCCCTTCACTGTGGTTCTAGCCACTACTCAGCCTCTGGTTCAGTCTGTCATGGCAGGTGGAAACTTCGTCCCACCTTGACAATCTCCATGCTGCCCAACCATCTCATATGGTTCTCAGCTCTTCCAATACCTGAGAACCAATTGACCAAATAAAATTCCCTCTGAGAACCAACGGACCATATAAAATTCCCTCTGAGAGGAGGGGATCTTCAGTGCTTGCTGGATCTTCCCTACAATAGATAATCCTGGACAAAAGTTTTCTGTGTAAGTTACCAAGTAATTTCAGCAACAGTCTTGGACTCTGCAAAGATTGTTATCTTGTGATGTGCCAGCCGTTCTTGCTGGGGAAGGACTTTAGCCTCACAGTCATCAACTTCTCTTCCCTTCCCCACCTCAGATCAGGCTGTCTGCCTGCAGGGTCACTATAGACAAGTCTCCTAGTGTCCCTTCCAAGCACCTAAACTCTTCCTATATGTCAATATTCTTTTTTTTTTTTTTTTGAGATAGAGTCTTACCGGGTCACCCTTGGTAGAGTGCTGTGGTGTCACAGCTCACAGCAACCTCCAACTCTTGGGCTTAAGCAATTCTCTTGCCTCAGCCTCCCAAGTAGCCAGGTCTACAGGTGCCCGCCACAACAGCCAGTTATTTTTTGTTGCACTTGTCATTGTTGTTTAGCTGGGCTGGGCCAGGTTCGAACCCACCAGCCTCGTTGTATGTGGCTGGTACCATAACCACTGTGCTACAGGTGCTGATATATGTCAATATTCTCAAACTGCCACGGGAGAGAGGAAAAGGGGCCTATGGACCTTCCTAATGTTTTCAGTAATTGCATGAAAATACTGAACATCACCACTGGGTGTGAGTGATGGTTATAAGTTTAGATCTTCTTCACGGCTGCTAAAATACGAAGGTACCTCCCAGTGGTGATGTAGGCATTAGGCCCTGTTAATCCATTCTCCATTATCAATATAGTCTTGGGAAGTTGATTTTTAGTATACCCCTAAAAGCCTCAGTGAGGCTCCAGTTCAACAGGTTAAGAAAAATATTTAAAACTCTTAGAGTTGGCAATCCAGGTATCCCCAAGGGCTTGTCAATGTGCCTCTGAAGTTTATGTTGGGAGTCATGCAAGTTAGCACAGACAGCTCTGAAGACAAAGAGGCTGAGACCATAGAGAGAACAGAACTTATACATGACCTCTTGTACACAACCCTAGATTTTCACCAATGATACAGAATTAGATGCTTTCTCCAAAGTGTGCTACTTGGGTAGAACCCAGTTATTGGATAAAACCATAGACCATGTCATTCAAAACCAAACCAAGCGTGTTGTTGAGGGAGAATCCGGGCAGACCCAAGATGCAGACCCCGCTCTCCACAGGAGATAGGGGAAGGGCATGACCTGGATGGCTTTTAGTTTCTCAGAGTATGGACAAGTATACTTTGTAGAGTTCTCAGATAATATAAACATCGTTTACTTGAGAAGAAGATTTTAAAATTTAAAATGAAGATGGTCCTTTTTATTCAATAGAGAAGTTCTGTGTCTTTTTCCTGTGAGATGCAGTGAACCCTGCTCTCTCACACTCTTGACCCATTGCAGTAACATCCTCTGACAAAACCATCTCCACCCAGTTGGTGACCCCGATTTGCCTGACTTTGGTTCACGTTACAAAGGCAGCTCAGCATCCACGGTCCTTATTAAAGTATCGGCTTGAAAACCTCAGACGCACCCTTGGCATTACTACGTGAGCACTTTCCTTTTTATGTTTCCATTACCAGAAGGGCTGGTCCAATTTATGGATATGGTTGTGGTATATTAAGAAATATGTTTGGTTTTGTCACTGGTTCCTGGCAGGGAGACCTAAAACCCCCTTGGTAGAGTGCCATTGGGTAGTAGCTCCCTTGGAATTTTCCCAGTGATAAGAGTATCTTTTGTTATTCATAATGAGCCCTTTTCTTCATGCCTGACTCTGCACTAATTAGGTCACTTAGGGTGGGGACAGTCAACAAAAAGACCAAGTGATTAGAGTTGGAACTTTCAGCCTCATCCATCAACTTCCGGGGAAGGAAGGGGGCTTCCTGGAGAAAAAACTCTATAAAATCTCTTAGACAATGTGATTTGATGCATTTCTGGGTTAGTGAGCTGCATCCATGTCCTGGGAGGGTGGTGTACTCCAACTGCACTGGGACAGAAGCCCCTACACTCAGCACCCCTCTGGGCTCCCCATATACCTCTCCGTCTGTCTATCCATCTTTACCTTTTGTAATAAACTGATAAGCATAAGTGAAGGGTTCCCTTGAGTTCTCTGAGCCATTCTAGCAAATTATTGAGGCCGCAGAGGGAAGTCCTGGGAACCCTGATACGTAGGTGGTTGGCTGTAAGTACCAAACATCTGGACATATGACTGGTATTTGAAGGGGGGTAGTTTTGTGAGGTCTGATGCTAACTCCAGGTAGAGAGTATAAGAACTGAATTACATTGAGGGACACTCAGCTGGTGTCCAGAGAGTTGAAGAAGTGCTGTTTAGGGCGGCTCCTGTGGCTCAAGGAGTAGGGTGCCAGCCTCATATCCAGGGGTGATGGGTTCAAGCCCGGCCCCGGCCAAAACTGCAAAAAAAAAAAAAAAAAAAGCAATTGCTGTTTAGTGTTGAAAAACCCCACCCATTATCAGAAGTAAAGTGTTGTGTCTAAGAACAGAAAAAAGAGAGAGTAGGGTTTTTCTCAGAAGGGTTTAGAAGAGGAAGAAGAACTTAAAAATTCAATACTACAGTTAAGTGAGTGAGCTCTGAAGTCAAAATCTGAAATGCCAAAAACTGGGTGTTGGCTGGGTGTGGTGGTTCACATCTGTAATCCCAGAACTCTGGGAGGCCAAGGCAGGTGGACTGCTTGAAGTAATGAGTTCAAGAACAGCCTGAGCTACAGCGAGATCCCATCTCTAAAAATAGCTGGGCTTTGTGGACAGTAACTGTAGTCTTAGCTACTAGGGAGGCTGAGGCAAGAGAATTGCTTGAGCCCAAGAGTTTGAGGTTGCTGTGAGCTATGACACCATGGCACTCTACCAAGGGTGACAAAGTGAGACTCTATCTCAAAAAAAAAAAAAAAAAAAAGAAAAGAAAAAGCTGGGCGTGTTTGAGTAAGCCACTTAACTTCTCTGAATCTCAGTTTTGCCAACCATTAGACAGGGAAAATGGGAACATCTAACTTTTCAGGGTTCTTAGGAGAACCACATGCTTTGAACGTGACGGGCCTGGCAGAAAGAGAGTCTGGCAAACAGTAGGCTCTTATCAGTGTTGGCTGCTGGCATGTTCATGGCCATTGTGACAGTATTCTTTAAATATCAGGGGCTAGACACTTTCAGACACTGAAGAGAAATGGACAATGTTTTGACCACGTCCTCCCTGGAAACACACAGGAACTGGGACATGTCTCTAATTTTGTGTTATCTGGAAGAGGGCAGAAATCTGGCAGAAACCTGTAGCATTTGAAAATGTTAAGCTCCAAAATGATGAGGAAATTTTAGAGGAAGGTGTGTGGAGAGAAGTTTATATGATACAGTCTCATAAGGCTGTAAATAATGATAGCTTTAAAAGCAAGCCCACAAAAAGCAGGGCCACATGCTTCATGTCTGAACTGTGTCTCCCTCAGATTCACATGTTGAAGCTCTAACCCAATGTGACTGTATTTGCATATAGGACTGTTTAGGAGGTAATTAAGGTTCAATGAGATCATAAGGGTGTGGTCTTAATCTGATCGGGTTGGTGTCCTTACAAGAGAGGAGAGAGAGAGAGATCTCTCTTTTGAGTAACTTTGGGAAGGTTAGAACAGGCTTGTGAGTCTAGGTGAGTAGATGATGGTACTGGTGGATCCAGAGCACCACGGAGAGGCCGTGTGAGGACACAGCAAGGAGACACACACAGAGGAGAGAGAGCAGGCTGCTCTGTTCACAAGGTTATGTCAGAAGTTGGGCTGCAGTGGAAATGGTAAGGAGGTCGGGGAGCAGACCCAGAGAAAAACCTGTAATCTAGGACCTGGCTGCCGTGGCTTGGATATGGTTTGTTTGGTCCCATCAAGTCTCATGTTGAAATATGATCCCCAATGTTGGACATGGGGCCTGAAGGGAGGTGTCATAAATAGATTAAAGCACTCCCTAGAAGGAGGTGAGTGAACTTTCACTCCCTTAGTTTCCCTAAGAGCTGGTTGTTACAAAGAGCCTGGCACCTCCTCCCTTCCTCTCTTGCCCTGTGATCTCTGCACACTCTGTCTCTCCTTTACCTTTGGCACAAGGCCATCAGCAGAACCTCCCTGAAGCCCTCATCTGATGCAGCTGCTGACACCAGGCTTCTTGTACAACCTGCAGAACTGTGAGCCAAATAAACTTCCTGTCTATAAATTATTCCTTTATAACAACACAAATGGACTAACACACTCACCCCTAAACTTGAGAGTGTACTAGAGTCACCTAGAGGGTGACATCACACCCAGGGCTGCTGATTTAGTAGAGCTGGGCCAGAGCCTGAGAACCTGCTTTTCTAACAAGTGCCCCGGTGAGGCTGACGCTGCTGGTCCTGGGACTACATTCTGAGAGCCACTGTTCTGTGGGCCTGGCGTTTCCTGGAGAAACCCCACATCACCTGTGGGGATAGACTGATGAGAAAGCTGTCAATGTGAAGCTATGATTGAGTCATGCCTCAGCACACATTTTACAGTTGTATGTCCAGATAGCAAGAGTGAAAGGGAGCATCAGATTCTACTCAAACCTGAATGAGTCAGAAAGAAATGGACTTTGGGGACTGGTCTGCCTACTAGCTGTATGATTTAGGTAATAAAGACTCTAACAAAATATTGAGAGATAGATACTTTGATAAAAAATATAAAGAACAGACTTCCCGTGCCTCCACCCGGTGCATAGAAAAATAAAAGAGCTTACCTGTTGTGGAGATCGTCCATTCGGTTTCTCTAGAAGTTTAACTTCTCTGCCTGTGACAAAAAAAGTCGAAAGTTGGGGTCTGTGAGTGGCCTCCTTTCTACAGCCAGAGTGCATCATGAGTGTGACAGTAGGAAGGAGGAGGAGGGGACGCTTAGCAGTGATGTGGGGATGGAGCTTCCGGCCTGGGATGGGTAGCCCAGTAGGCAAGGAGTTTTAATTTTTGTTTTTAGATTTTTATGTTCTTTTTTTTTGAGACAGAGTCTCAAGCTGTCACCTTGGGTATAGCGCAGTGGTGTCATAGCTCACAGCAATCTCCAACTCTTGGGCTCAAGTTTTTCTATTCTCTTGCCTCAGTTTTTCTATTTTTAGTAGAGATGGGATCTTGCTTTTGCTCAGGCTAGTCTCAAACTCCTGAGTTCAAGCTATCCATCTGCCTCGGCCTCCCAGAGTGATAGGATTATAGGCATGAGCCACCATGCTCCACCAAGGTGTTTAAAATTTTTCAGCCTAGCTGCAGACATTAAGCAGCCAAGAAATAATTAACCACAATTTCAGTGCCCTGTTTATAAAATAAGATTGCAGTGAAATTTAAATTGTGTTCCATGTAAGCTGTTTACCACACATTGGACATGTTGGACTTGTTCAATTACCCAAAGCTATCCACTAGGATGTGAATGTTTATTCCCTCAGAAATTTATATTTTGAAAGCTAATTCCCAACATAATAGTATTAAGAAGTATACCCTTTTGGGATGGAATTAGTGCTCTTATAAAAAGAGCCCTCAGAGAACTGTCTTGTCCCTTCTGCCAGTGAGGTTACAGTGAAAAAATAAAGATGGCTGTGTGGGAAGCAAGTCCTCACTAGATACTGAATCTTCCAGTGTCTTGATCTTGGACTTCCCAGTCTCCAGAATTGTGAGAAATAATGGTCTATTGTTCATAAACCAACATGGCATTTTTTTTTTTGTAGTAGCCAGAACAGACGAAGACGCTCTAGTTGTTACTGTTGATAAACATCACATGACAATGTACCTCTTCTCTGTTGAGTAAAGTTTCAACAAGCAAAACTGATAGAACCAAATATAGGTGAAGGGAGCTAAGAAAATTTCACCCCAAAATATGATTCCTTGGTATAAAGAATATTTTGAATTAAAGGCCATTCATGATCAGAAAGCATTGGAAGAGGCCTTTCCTCTATCTACATAAAATCTAAGTAACCAGATTGGGAATAAAAAGGGGCTGTTGATATGCTAATAGACCTGGCCCAAGGTCATCTCAAGCATAATACATGTCTCTCAGGTTAATCTACAAATCCATCTACACATCCCCCCTAGCAACCACTTACTGCACCCATACTTTCCACATTCTCCTCCCTCCCTCCCAAAAAGCATCTACAAAGGTCTCTGACCATCACTAAGACTTTGCATAATCATTTTTTTTTGTAGAGACAGAGTCTTACTTTATCGCCCTTGGTAGAGTGCCAAGGCATCACACAGCTCATAGCAAACTCCAACTCCTGGGCTTAGGCGATTCTCTTGCCTCAGCCTCCCGAGTAGCTAGGACTACAGGCACCTGCCACGACGCCCAGCTATTTTTTCTGTTTTGCAGTTCGGCCGAAGCCGGGTTTAAACCCACCACCTTCAGTATATGGGGCTGACGCCCTACTCAACAAGCCACAGGCGCCGCCCTAAACTGTTTTCTTATTAATCTACCATAATTGTGAGTTGACGTTTCAGCGAACCAGATCAATGGAAAAGGGCAGGTTTTGCCCTGATCCCTGCACAGGGACCTGCCCAAATAAACTCCTGTCCAGGAAGGAATGAGTGCATGAACATCCTGCAGAGGAAGGAATGAATGTGCTAATCCCTACCCCTCTGAACTTTTGTATTCCCATCCACCTTCACCTACATTCTGATTTCCTTTTTGAACTCAGCTCACTTGCACCCAAGTGGAATAAATGGCATGTTGTCCACACAGAACCTGGACTCCGATTCCTTTTGTTCATGTCTCAGAATAATCTCTCATTTTCCATCATTAACCTCCCCAAAACAAAAACTAAAAAAAAAATAAAAATTTCAGGGAATTTGGTTTTTTGGGAAGCATGAAGAAAAGTACCAATGAATAAATGCATAGCCTTTTGATAAAATCTGTAATTTAGAAAATATCTTTGCTTAAAATAAAAATAATGACGCATAGCACTTAAGAAATTAAACTAAACATTCAGATTTTCACCAGCATCTCAGTGATTATTTGAATAATTTACTATATATAGATACAACCTTTTTGAAAAAGGCTCTTATTCTATCCAAACTATACTACATATTGATATAATAAGCTGTGCCTCAAATTTATCATACAATATTAGAATGATCATACCCTTTCAGGAATTCAATTTCATATTCTTGTTGGCCACATCTTTTCTCTTGTTATTATTTTTGTTGTTTAATAACTCCTTAAAATCAAATGCATTGCTCAACTATCACATGATTTTATTGTTCTTAATTTTTGCCATAGTACTCATAATTCAATTCAAATGTTACTTGGAAAGGAAGACACAAAAAAAGCAAAGCCCATATTGTTAGATAATTGCAAAACTTCATCTCCCTTTTCCAATTATCCACTGAAAAGCTCAAACTTACGGCCTGCCCCCTATGGCTTTTCGCGCCAGAGCGGTAACGCCTGATTGGCTGTTCTACCATCCCGACACCTCCCCAACCGAGTCTATATAAGGTGCCCTTGTCTTTTGCTCT